>CABHPR010156386.1:6432-32902 GCA_902168415.1 Peromyscus melanophrys | reverse complement strand
TGTCAGTGCTTTAACTGAGGTGAGTGGAGGAAGAAGGCGACAGGGACCAAGGCATAAACTCATAGGAACAGAGGAGTGCATATCTTGGCTCAGGTGTACAGCTTTGCCTGCCAGTCATTTCCATACCACATCTCTAGACATTGCTCAGTGGGTTTTACTCTGTCCCCGCTGTTTGATCCAAGGGAGCCTGGTGACCTTGGACAATCACAGCATTTTTGCAAGGAGTTTTGGAACTGGGTTCCAGATAGTAGTCATTCTTTCCCAACGGCAGAAGAAGCAGCAAACCTGTAAAGCTTATACAATGCCCCTGCCACACTCCTGCTCTGTACACAAGAAAGCCACAGGAGGTAAGAAGAGGAGGGAAAAGAGACTCTCCCATGGCATGTCATCCAGTTCCAGCCAAACTCAAGTGCATCCTCTGCTTGGGTGCTGTGGGTGATGCTGGGTCATATAATTGGCACAAATTATTCCAGACCAGAGCTAAGTCAGGGGTAAATTCTTTCAGTACAGGAAGGCCATCCAGGCTGGTCACGCGGTTGGTTGACATGCAGAATGTACGGAACAAAGTTTGAAGATTCCATTAAGTAACAAGAAGCCAACACTTCCAGCTCCTGGTACAGCCCCAGAGGGAGCAAAACGAAGCAACCAAACCAATTTAATGAGCGAGAGCCTCGGTTTATAACAGATGCATTATATTTCCCAGTGAATTGCTCTTTCCCCTGATGAAACAAATGGGAGGAATATGAGGGGGTAAGAAGATGAGCTCTCAGTAAAGGATCATTTTCATACTGCCTTTCGGTTGGGAGAGGCTGACTGTGGCTTTGCAAGCCTACATCCATCTAGTTCCTGTTTAGTGGTATCTGAATCATAGCTGCCTCTCACTACACAAAACTATATTGCAGTCGGACTCTAGGATTTATCATCTGCATAAACACAGATGGATTCATTTCTTCCTTCACTGTCATCTTTTATGTGAATGTACTGCCTGTGCACTCTGTGCAGGCTTTGCTGGGAAACTAAGCACCTAATTTAACAGCTGGAACTCACTAGACTGAAATTTAAGAAATCAGTCTGGAAGCAAAGTGGAAAAATTGGTTCTCCTGTCTTTGGATGCAAAGGGTGCATTGTCTCCCTAACCTTTGGGAATTGGTTCATTCTGCAACTATCTCTAATGTGTATCGTGAGCATACTGTTTGTCACGTACCGTTGTAAGCAATTTTCATGTAGAAGACAATTTGCTTCTCACAACTTCCTGCTAGAGAATTCAGTTATGAGCGTGCTCCAGGTGAGCATGATGAGATTCATCTATCAAAGTAAAAGTAGTATTTGAACTCGGGTAGTGACAGTCCAAAGCTTTTAACCACCATGCTGTTAATGGAAGGTATGCACATATGTGTATACATGTACCTGGTACTTAGGATGGTATGGCAAGGAAAACTGCATCACTGCCTCCTCCCATGGAGCTTCTTGTGTAGTGAGGAGATGGTTACTTTTATAAGATGGAAGAAGAAACGGGTACTGGCTAGGGGGTCGATAAAGGATTTCCTAATGAGGACACATGTGTGAAATGATACTGGATAAAAAGGAAAGAGGAGGGTAAAGAAAAGTTGACAGACCCAGGGAAGAGCATCTGACAGTTCTGAGGTGGTAGGAGCATACAGTTTCCAGAGTCTCCAGATAGTTGTAGACAGTTGTGGCACAGAATGCTGAGCAGGTTGTGGAGCCCCGACAGTGAGCCTAACAGAAAGGAAAACTACACGTCACTGGGAAGAGTTTTTTTTCCAGATCAGAAACAGAACGAGAAGTCAAGACTAGACTGTGCTGTCTGCTTGGCCCAATATGTTGGACAAATCGCATTGACCAAGGACCTGTGAGCCTGACAACAAGTGCTATTGCTCATGGAGAAGGTTTATGAACACCCAGAGAGGCCAAGAGAAACGATGAAGGCCTCAGGTTATTCTTCATTTTGTGTCCTGAGGCATCTGCAAGGGTATGTATGAAGACACAGCCCTCTTTGCTGCTCATGACCGCATAGGGAAGCCACAATCTCATGAGTGCTTTTTTTGCCCCATGAAGTATGCACAGTTACATGTAACGGTGGGCCGCTATCCAGTGTCTCTTCCTCTTCTGGCCAGAGTGTAGACTTCTTAGCATACCACATGGTTAGAGCCACAGGCACCTTTATTTTCATCTTGTCCCAATAGGATAGAACCCTCTTTAGAATCAGCCTGGATCTAACATTGCACAAAAAAACAACTACAACTATGTCTACTTCTTTATCCCCAACAGTGAGTGCAAGCTGTTTAAATTTGGTGTAGGATAGACTATCTCAAACAAACAAACAAACAAACAAAAAAAAAACCAAAGCAAAACCAAACAAAACACCTCCTTGCAGATGTGGAGTACTAAGTCCAGAAGGACTGGCTGAGACAGAAAGCCCTCCCTGCTACACTGAAGAGAGCCGAAGCAGTGAAGTAGCTTTTGTTTGGAGAGTAGTGTGATGCTCTCAGTTACTCCTGTGGTTTCTGCAGTAGTGAACTCACAACTCATGGACTCTTGACATCCTCAAATGTGGAATGGTCCAGTTCAGAGCTGTTCCCTTATTTGTCCTCCTGTCAGAAGGGGCAGGCCCTATTTCCATGTCTATAGACTCAGTTAATCAGACAAAGGACACTGTAGGCTGGGATGCACACACACACACACACACACACACACACACACACACACACACACACACACACACACTTACTCTCCATTGTCTCTCTTCCACCTGTCAGTTTCATCCAGGTGGAAGGAACTCTGCCTCTGTAGTACTTCCAACCTCCTCCATTCTGTTTTCTGCCAACTTGGTTGGCTCAGCCGATCTCTTCTGCTATTTTTGTGTGCTCTCCCAAAGGAAGCACTGGCTGCCCCTGGCATTCGGCCATGCCCATCATGAAAGCACTCTGCTGTCATACATTGTCATCTGCACTGTTGATGAATTAATATATGCTGTTTGACCATCTCCCACTCTGTAATCAAGTATTTTAAAATCTGACTTGGACAAAGAATGTTTGGGGTTCTTGAGTCTCTCAAACTCAGTGGATCTTTGGTATGATTCAGACTATTAGTCCTGAACTCTCAGCCCTGAGGGATGTCTCAAATAAAAGGATTTATTGCTCCTTTGCAGATGCTAGCCAGTTATGAAGGATGACAACTCCCAAAATCAGGGCTAGACAGAAGTTGGAAAATATCACCCAGATCATTCTTTATAGCACAAATTTGAGAAAGGAAGGATGAGTTGTTTACATTGAAACTACACAAGGGATGAGATTAGGCGAAGCAAGGAGAGCCTTGGGCTAGACTACAGTTCTCAAGGAGAGCTGTTTTTCTTTGCAATATTGGAAATCCAACCCGTAGAGCTGCACATGCTAAAAAAGTTCTCAGCCTTGAGAAATAATTGTTTCTGTTTTTTTCTGTAGCAGGATATGATGGTGCCTAGGGAGCCATGATAGGGTTTGAATTAAGGTTTTAGCATACACTGAGGACCATGAAAATGGATGGAACTGCGAGATGTAAGTCAGACATAGAAAGGCAGGTACCACATTGGTTTTGTATGTGCAAATCTGGGAAGGTGACCTGAAGATAGAAGACAGAGTATTGAGGAAACAGACTAGTACTTGTGGGAGGCACAAGAGGAGGCAGGATGACAGGGTGGTGGGCAGGGTGGATAAGATCATATCATGATATCTGTGTAGATGGAAATGTCATAACGAATCCCATTTATTTGTGCAATTAATGTGATTGAACAATTATAACAAATAAAGTTCATGACTTTTTTTTTAATTGGAGAGCATCAATAACAAGAACATGACTTGAAAGTGGAAGGGGATCTATTAAGAACTGGGGTGGGAGGTTCCCATTGTTACAAAGAGAATCCTTGAAGGAGGGTAAACACCGTCAAAGTGTAATGTGTGCTTGCATGGAGACTCCATAAGGACACTCACTAATTTGTGCAATTACTGCGTATAGAAAAGGATCTGCAGAGATGACTCAGTGGCAAAGAGAATGTATGCTCTTGTACGCTCCTAAGTTTAATTATCAGCAACTGTGCTGAGAGGTTCACACTGCCTGTAACTCTAGTTCCAGGGGCTTCTAAACCTTGGGCTTCCCTGGGCACTACACTCATATGCGCATACACTCCCCCCGAGACACATATATACATAATTAAAAATAAATTGAAAAATTAAGAATAATGAAAAGGAAAGAACGTGAACTGGTCTTCTCTTGCTCACTAGTAGCATAGCTGTTTAACATCCTTATCTCTCCGCTCTATGCTCTGACCACTATATCCAAATCTAGAACAGCTCAGAAGTTTTCTCTCACCAAGCACAATCAGAGTCCCTGCTGTGGGGGTGTGGAATCAGGGGAGAGGGGAATAGATTAAGTCCACTGGGACCCTGGGCACAGACATGCCCAGTTAGGATTTGCACACAGCCATGCCCAGCCTGCCATGTGGACCCAGGTCCAGAGGAAACAGTTCTGATAAGAAAGATCCAGGAGAGATGGGAACAGAGCATACTGAGAAGCAGAGGTGAGGATGGTCTGCACGTCTGATTTCTAGCTCTCCCTGATGCCAGACAGGTGCACCAACACTGTGGGATAAATAAGACCCTAAAGAACTCTGGAAATAAGATGATGTGGAAGTTTAGGCAGTTAGAGTTGGTTTCTGTGGAATTCCACTAAGAGGCTCCTAATACTATTGGCAAAGTCTTTGCAAGATGCTCCAAGGAAAACAATTAAAATGTACGTTCATTTCTGAAACACCTGGAAGCTGTTTACATTTTCCTGGGGTGACTGTGCGGGCATGCGATTCATTACAATGCAGCGCAGAATGGATGAGAATCAGAGGCTGACAATTGTCTTCTGAGTGGTTTTAGCTTTTGAAACTGTGCTACCATAAACTTAGCTATGAAAACAGTGGGAGCTCGGGAAGTCTGGAAGATAAGGTCTGTTTTGTGACAACAGGAGCACAATAGCCAAAATACTAATGACCATTGTCTTAGGGTTTTCAAAATTCTTTAATCTCCATTTACTCATACTCCCTGGCCCAGGTAAGATGAGGCTGTCATTCTTGCTAGCTTCGCCTCACAGAGGAAGAAACCAAGTGTTAGAGAGGCTAAGCAACTCTTCCAGGTCTACACAACTGGGCAGTGAAACTACTAGGCCTGATCTCAAACCCTCTGACCTGGAATCTCAAGTCTCCTTCAAACCCCTGCAGTGCTGAGGAAAACATTCCTAGAGCTACAAAGAACTGTGAATCTGGATGAAAGTGACTTCACAGATACAACTCATCTTTCCGAAGAACAAGGATTTTGTCTCCTTGAGGGACAGAACTGCATATCAGCACAGAGACAAGTTCCACTTTGCCACAGCTGGTTCCTTTCCTCGGAGTCCCTCAGGACCCATAAATGTCACTCTGACTTCACAGGGCTAAAAGGAGTCTGTGGCATATCATGAGCTGCGGCAAATGTTTGCTGAGTGAGTGAATAAAGAAGCAACCGAATGAGATGAAGAGAACAAATCTATCAGTTGGGGACGCCTACAATCAGAGCACATTGTTTACAAGTATGGAACTGTCAAATGAAAGTTGTTCCATTAAAACCTGTGAGATTATCATCTTGGAATCTTAATCTTCATAGCAATAATCTTAGGCTTTGGGAGAACCACGAAAGCCCAGACATTTGAACAAAATTTTGTGTATTACAGGCATTTTCCTTAGAAATATAGCTCTGAATATGTCAGAGCCTTAAAGTGATGGCTGAGCCAAAGGTTAAAAAAAATTGCTGTTAATACCGGAGGGGAAGCAAACACAACAGAAGAAAAGTCTCCCTTTTGTGACCTTTTGTGACCTAAGAGGCACATTGCTAGCACATGTTTCCACTGAGAACTTGATATGGATTGACTGTTCCCCTCCAAAACTCTGAAACCACATTGGCATTTAAATGCCATTGTAACAGGATTGACAGGTGGGACCTTTAAGAAGTATTAAATGACAGATGTGCAGCCCTCATGAATGTATTAAGGCCTTCATGGGGAAATAGTTTAGCCATACCCTAACTCTTGCCCTGAGGTGCCTCCTTCCATGTCAGGAGTCAGCAAGAAGTCTCTCCAGATGACAACACCTTGACAGTGGACTTCCTACACTCCGGAATCAATATGAGCTAAAGAGATTTATATTCTATAGAAATTATCTAGTTAGTGGTATTTGGTAGTAGCAGGAAACAAAATCAGAAATCAAGCCCAGAATGTTAGTCAAAGTCTATGAAAGAGAATAGGTGTTCAAGTCACTATTTTGGGTGTATCTTCATGCAAGGAAGTTGGTGGGAAATTAATTTGGGGCTTTGAGGCATAGAGAATGCCTATAGGCTAGATCATTTCTACCTTAGCTTTGGAATCTTGAGCCAAATTTGTTGCATTTTAAATTCTTTAAGCTTCAATTTTTTCAGTTTGTATTTAAAAACAAGCTCAAGCCACATGTATTTGGATGTTTGTGAGACAATCTCCTTGAGGCAGAAGATTGGAACTAATGATATCTGAAATTGCCTTTCATCTGTATGTTTATAACATCATCTAAAGACGCCAATGAGAACACCACTCTGCTTGGGTTTCTATATGATGAATTACATCTTGTTGTTATGGTAACAAATGCACTAAATATAGCATGGAGGAGAAGGGAGTACAACATACAAGGCAACATGAAATTGTTATGACAACAGTAGTTTCAAAAGTAAATAAATTAATGCTCGTGGTTTTCTTTCTTCCTATAATGAGTTTTATGGTATAACTCCGGCTCTGATCTTCACCCCAGTTTGAAGTTACCTCAGCCAACAGTGACAGTAGTACACTTTGACAAATCTCTCTTCCCTTTAGGAAGAACAGATCAATTATACTGTATCTCTGTCCAGCCTTCGATCTGTCTGTCTGTATATCATCCATCTATAGTGTATGAGACAGAGTACACATTAGCATGACAGTGCATGTTTGTATGCAGACCTAGAAGAGCCTTGGTGGTGAGACACAGAAAGATTAACAAGATTATTCTAGGTCCCTACTGGTACTCATACATGCACAGCTAAAAGTTTTCAAGTTTTATTGAGGTTTGGATTACATACCATAAAATTTACCCCTATAATGTGTCCAGTGGAGTGGGTATTAGTAGTCACTGAGTTGTACAGCCACCATCATGGCCCAGCTGTAGAAATTTTATTATCCCATCATGACACCCCATGGCCATTAGAGGTCATGCTCCCCTTTTTGACTCCCCATTCCCTACCTTAGTCTCCTAAAATAATTAATATACTTTGTGTATCTGTGAATTTAGCTATTATGAACTTTTCACATAAATGAGAAGTGTATTATTTGTGGCCTTTTGTTCCTGGTTTCCTTTTCTTATTGTGTTTCCAGGTTTCATCCATGTTCTAGCATGTGTTGGTATTTTATTCTTCAATTGTATTCTGTTTTGTGAATATCCATCATTTTGCTTACCTGTGGCTTGACTGACAAAAATTGCGATGGTTTTCACTCTTGGATGATTATAAACAATGTGGCTAGAAACATTCATGTGTAACGTTGGATGTAGACAAACATTTTAACGTACTTTGAGTATCTCCTAGGACCTGAGTTGCTGTGTTACATGTTAACCCTCCCTTCAACACTTTGAACAACTCCTGTAATGCTTCTTACAGTGGCTTTACCAATACACTTTCCCACTAGCGATGTAGGAGTGCTCTTGTGTTTCCTCATTCTCTCCAAGCCTTCTATCCTTTTCTATTTTCACTGTCCTATTAGCCAAGAACAAAGGACATCTATGGTTTGAACATGGCTTGTTTTCTCTAGAACTCATGTATATATTTGGTCCCCAGTGGAACAGTACCAAGAGGAGGCAGGTCCTTTAAGAAAAGATGAGAGGAGGCTTTGATTGGGGAGTAGCTCCATGGTAGATCACTTGCCTTGTGTGTGTGAGACCTCTGGTTTGATCTCCAGTATCACAAAATGATTGGGGTGAGGAGCTAAGTTATTAAGATAGTGTCTCCTGGTAGTGTGTTAATTCTAGTTTCTGGGTGAATGGATTGGCCACTGTGATAGCAGACTGTTGTAACATGAGCCTCACCCCCACCTTGCTTTGTCTCTTTTGAATGCACCACCTCTTGTCTCCCACTTGTCTCCCAAGTTATAGCACTACATAAGGCCCTTACTGGATGTAGCCTCCTGCTCTTGGACTTCTGGCCTCAGAACTTTAAGCCAAAATAAATTTCTTCGCTGTCAAAATTACCCAATGCCAGGAATTCTGTGACAGTAACAGAACGTGAACTAAAGCAAATGGAATCCTACGATGGTTTTGTTTGTATTTCTCTCCCAGTTACGTTGTCTTTTCATGTGCTTAATGCCCATTACTTTGTGTTCATTAGAGAAATGTCTACTCAAATCATTTCCACAATTTGAACTTGATTTTCTTATTATTGTTGTAAAACTTCTCTCTATATAATTTAGTTCTCACTCCTTTGGGCACATTAAGACATTTTTTTTTCATTTTTGTTGATGATCTTTTCACCTTCTTATTGTTAGCCCTTGTCATTCTGAAGTGGCCGATGAAGTTCCTTTTACTTATTTTTTTTTCTGTTTGTACTCTTGGAGTTGTATCTAAGAAACATTTGCTTAATCTTAGGTCATAAAAAATTTTAGTATGGGGATGAGGACATATCTCAGTGGTAAAGAGCACTTGCTGCTCCTTCAGAAGACCTTAGTTCAGTTTCCAGCACGCACTTTGGATAGCTCACAACTGCCTTTAACTCCAAGTCCCCATGGACACTCATACACACTGGCATAGACACACACACACACACACACACACACACACACACACATAAATAACAACAAAACTTCTTAGAAGTGATAAAAATTAGTATTGTATTTAATTATAACATACCATGTTCTTGAGACTAGGGCTCATTTTTTTTTTGTTATTTTGTCTTTTTTTTTTTTTTCAGAGCTGAGGACCGAACCCAGGGCCTTGCGTTTGCTAGGCAAGCTCTCTACCACTGAGCTAAATCCCCAACTGTATTGTATTTAATTATAAGATTTTGGCTTTTAATTATGCACATGATCTATTTTTGAGTGAATTTTGTTTTATGTGAGATAAAGGTCTAAATTCATTTTCATGAGGTATCAGTTGTCCTTGCCATATGTGTTGAGAAAATTATTTTCTCTTACTGTATTGTCTGGCATCATTGTCAAAAACCAGAGGAACATACATAGGAGGGATTAAATTAATCCCTGGTCTAATTAGAGTCCATCGATAAACTCTGTCTCAGTTGCTGTTGCTGTGGTAAAATACTCCAGGAAAGCAACTTGATGTGAGGGATTTATTTTGTCTCATACTCTGAAAACTCAGTCTATCATAGAGGGAATGTCCTGGAGACAGAAACTTGATGTAACTGGTTGTGTGGCATCTGCAGCCAGGAAGCAGGGAGAGAAGGATCTGCTCAGACAGCTTCGTCCTTTTTATGCATTCTGAGACTCAAGCCCACAAATTACCCTGATCACTCTTAGGGGAGTTCATCCCACCTCACTAAACCTAATCTAGCTAATGCCTCACAGGCATGCTCAAAGGCTTGTCTCCTAGGAGATCCTAGATCCTGTCAAGTCGACAACATTAACCTGCATAATCTATGTGTCTATCTAGTCTTAGGTCAGCAACAAACATTCTTTATTACCGTAGTTTTGCATGAAAGTCCTCTAACCCTCTTCTTCTATCCCAAGCTTAGATTTATTATTCTGGCTCCCTTGCCATTTCCATATGAACTTTAGGACTAGCTCATTAATATCCGAAAAGTTAGAAAAGGGTTATGTTAAATCTTAGATTGATGTAGTAATAATTCCTGTCTTAAATGTGTTGTCCCAAACTGTGGATACTGACTGTTGATTCCTCCCAGTTGATTCAGATTTTATTTAATTTGCTGGAACTGCATTTTGTAGTTTTTGTGTGGAAAAGCCCTGTTTTTCTTTGTTACATTTATTAAGAGGCATATTATTCCCTTTGCCACATTGTCTGGGAATTCTTTCTTAGTTTCATTTTGGAACTGTTCATTTCTGTCCTTTATAAAGACAGTTGTGAGCTAACTCTAAATGTTGTTGATCTTTCTAGTGGCCTTCAGTGGTTACTGAGCACTTTCTATATGCACAATCATATCATCCAGTAGAACAGATAATGTGGCTTTCTCCCTTCCAATCTGCATACATTTTCCATCTCACTTACCTAATTGTCCTTCCCCAGTACTCTCTAGTCTAAAGCCACACATACCTGGTGTGAAGAGACACCCTTGTATTCTTTCTGCCTTAAAGGAAAACATTCACCCTCTTGCAGTTTGTGGTTGCCTATGATTTTTGTAGATGCCTTAGTTGCTCTGAGGGAGTTCTCTTCCAGTCATTAGTTTATTGGATCAATAGCCAATCCTTATGTGTTTTTTTTTATAAAATGAAAGTATTATGTAATATAGAAAAAATTGTAGGTTTTGAAACAATTTTAATAATTATTTATCATCTTCCTGGGTCAAAGTTGGATTTTTGAAGAATGATGATGGAGGAAGCATGCAGGGCTTTATTGAGAAGGAGAGAAACAGCAGGGCGGGGTCCCCAAAATGTGCTGCCAAATATCATTCTTTTATAGGCATAGATAATAGGATTAGTTATAATAGTGGACTAAGGACTATTATACTATAACATTTGGAAAATGGTATAGCGATTATTTATTCATGTTGTAATTAAAAATAATTTTATTTTCTTCTTCCTCATTTTCCAAATTTACTTAAGAAATAGAGTAGGTCCTGTTAACCTTTTGTTTTCCTTCAGGTATGTAGGAGAAATGGGAACTACCCACCATGATCGCCACAGGAGGACAAAAGGCCGAGCTCAATGGTCTGACTTCCTGGTGGTTCTGATTGGTTGAGGAGTGAGGAAGACCAGGGTCCTTTCTGAAGGTTAGATGCACATACAGAGGAAGAGAAACCTTCCCATTTTCTGGGTTCTGTTGAGAGCCCTTGGCGTAGCCATGTTACAGAAAGCTTTTCAGTACAAGAGAGACTTGAAGTCCCTCTGCAGCCAAGGCAGGACTTGAATTCAAGATCCTCCTGCCTTAGCCTCCTGAATCGATGGGATTACAAACAGCAGAAATACTTCTATCACCTGAAACTTCCAAAATCAAAGTTGCTGAAAGGTTAAAAGAACCAATTGTCTTTTCTTCCCTTCCTGTTTATGCAGCACTTTGGTTACATTTGGCACTGATGGTCACATTCAGGCCACAAGTCACTCCCTTTCTCTCTCTCACCACACCTCAGCTTTGATAAAATTTCTGTGTGGCCCTATAAACAAGGGGATCCTACTCCCAGATGCTAAAATCTCTGTTGGTCCCAACTTTTCTTTACATTTAAAGATTCACTTAGAATAAGCAGGTCAGCTGGTTAAGGCCAAGGAGAGGTAAAAGGTGCCAGGACTGGGGGCACGTGTCTGTAAATCTCAGCAGTTGGAGGCTGAGGCAGGAGCATTGCAAGTGTAAGGCCAGGCGAAGAGGCACAAGAAAACCCAGAACTTCAGAAAGACAAGAAGCAATAAAGGAGGGAGGGATGGAGAAAATCAGGGAGGGAGGGAAGGTGCAGGGAAGGGAGGGTCCACAACTTCTCTGGAGGATATTTGGAAAAGGTTTTCCACCTAGATTGAAGCTAACACTCTCCCGTCTTTGAACAGCTGGGTGAATATGTGATGCATGGAGCTGCAGCAGCTCTTTTGTGACTATGAAGGAATGAGCCTATAGATAAGAGTGAACATGTAAACAATACCAGAGCAGAAAGATCTCTCACACAATAAAACCAATCAGCCCTGGAATGACCTAAACAAGCTTCACTTGTTAAAATATTGTGCAGACTGGCCCTCTGGAAGGGGGTCTCGATACTCTATGCTTACCACACTTCGAGTTCTGATATAGGGTTGTATTTTCTTAGAGGATGGGACACGTTATTCTAATTTGCAAGAAAGTGCAGAAGTGGCATTTATAAATCATCGTTTACTTGAATGTTTTCTCCCCTCCAGTGAGAACACCTTAATTTATTATGCATTCCTCACATGTTCCTACAGTTTTCTGGTTAGATTATGTGTTGCCTGATAGTGAATTCCATGAGGGAAAAGACAATAGCTTATGAATCAATCCATTCTGTATGGCAGGCATATAAGCAGATGATAATTTTAAAATGCTTAATGACCAAGGAGTCTGCTGATTTTTACATTATCCAGTTAGCACCACCATATAATATGCATACAAGATGTCAAACATCTGGGCACATTAGAGCATCTGGATGAATGATTGAATATGTTTTCTTCTTAATCGGGATGCTTTGGCATCAAGTAATCTAACCCTGAGGTTAGCCTGCAACACTCGGGGGCCCTCCTGCTTTTATTCTCAGATGTGGTGAGATGCAGAGCTGTCGCAGATGAGTGATGGCTACTCAGCATGTCATCCTAACTCCAGGGAATTTCCTTCAGCCAAGATTCCTTTGAAAGGTCTTCCCTTGTTCCAGATGTTGCATATATGACAAGATGTGTTGTAGCATGCTGTTGAAAGCACAGTCAGAAGAAAAGTCAGAGGAGGGAAATGGCAACAAAGCCAACATTCCTTCATGGAACCAGAGGCATAGGACAGCTGTCTAGGTATTAGCATAATTTGATGTCTTTTTCCTCTTTCTTTGCTTTTAAGCATATTGTCTCCATATCCAAGTCTCAGATTTGATTTGGTATTCTGTGACACTGTGAGCAGTCTCTGAAGAAGGAGTGCTCCCAACAAGTGAGCCTTATTGAGTGAACATCTCATTTCTCGACTGTGCCTTAATTTATTTAATTAGTTTTCTGATACTGCTTACTTAGATTACTTTTGGTGTTTTGTTGCTAAAGCATATAATTTTTGCGTATAATTTGACTGGTTTCTGAAGCCCTGGAGCAAGAATAATTGGGTCAAAGAGTATGGACATTTTCTGAGGGACTTTGTTAGTTTTCTGTTGCCGAAATGACAAGTTAGAGCAGAAGCAATAGCTTCAAACAATGCTTTTTACTCCTGTTGCAGTTCTGAAGGTTACAAGTCAGGTGGCATTGGCTGTTTTCCCTGCTTTGACTCTCCCAAAAACTAAAATGAAGATGTGGGTAGGGTTGCCTCCCATCTAAAGACTGAAGGAAGTATTTCCAAGCTCTGATGCATTGCTAGCAGAATTCATTTCCACACAGCTATTGGAGTAGATCTTGTTTCCTTGTGGCTGTTGGCTAGGGCATTCCTTAGGGTTGAATCCTTCTCAGTCTGCCTTACTCCTCTGTTCTTAAAGGCTCAGGTTATTACACTAGATCCAGGCAACAATCTCCCCGATTTAAGATATACTTACTGCCTTAGTTCTAACAGCAAAATTCCTCTAGTCCTGTAGAGATGGAAAACCAAAGGGTGTGTGTGAGGGGATCCTCTTAAGCTCAGGCATAGGATCTAGTAAGTTCCAGAATATTCTACAGCTGTTTTGACTACCTCTAGCACTGAACGAGAATGTCTGTTGCCTTCTACTCTTGCAAATTAGGAAAGCTGACCATATCTGACAGGTGAAGTTGTTTCTCTGTGTTTCAAATGTTCATTAGGTTGTGGATCAAAGTGAATTGTAAGGAGTGTTTTATAAAATGGTCAATCAGTGCAGTGTTCCAGGTAAAATAAATACATGCATTGAAGCACAAGCCCACATCTCATGCATCTACGTATGTACGCTTCATTTCTTCTCGGTTGTTTCTTGCTCCACAGCTTGCTTAGAGCTCTGAACTGAGGGCTGCCAAACCAGATGTCTAGCAGCTGAGTCAAGAAGTGAACACATTCGACAGTGTGAGGAGGTCACCAGGACTGTTGCCATCAATATGCTGGCATGGGTTTTGAGAAAACACCACAAAAACCTATCTTTGCTTTTGGCATCCTGTGCCAAATATGCCATAATGTCCTTCACAGATTATTTCACACACATATGCAAGCAAAATGATGCCAGATTCAGGTTATTTTCCAAATAGCGGATGTGAGACCCCCAAAATTTAAACTGCAGGATGACTGCAAAGGAAAAAAAGAACAAACATATGGAAAAACCACAGCACAGTGGGGCTTGCAGACTCTCATAAACTTGGTAAAATAAATACTTCCATTGAAGAAAAATCCCATACTTCATATTTATGGTCTGCTTTATGAAAAAAAATGCAATAGCATCCTGACACTCAATTCAGAGAGACAGAAAAAGTGTCAGGTCTTATCTACAGATGAGTTTCAGGAGCATTTGACTCTAATACTTGGATTCGGTAACAAAGGCTACAATTTCAAAGCCTTTCCTGGCTTAAAATGGGCAAAGTGAATGGAAACTTGACTAAAGCTGTTAACATCAAACTCAGATGATAAATTGTCTGAAACCAGGGTTCCTAGCATAATGGTATTTTATGCATACATTGATTTGTTTTTTACAATGGACAACGTATTATTGAAAGTAGCTCATGCATGGGTAGGACCATCCAACTCATTAATTTGATCTTCCAAAAAAAAAAAAACCAAGATAACAGGAAAGTTCACAGGTTATTCTTGTGTATGTGAGTAATGATAGATGAGGGCTTCCAGAAAAATTTGCCATTTCTGGAATTGACTTCTAATTACACATTCAGCCTATGAAATTGTACACTTATTAATATCCATACTTTGCTGAATATGAAATTAGGTAAAAATATATTTAAAAAGAAGGTGCTGTGTAGTCAAAGGCATATTTAGAGCATTTTTAATATGGACAAGATCTTTGAACTTGCAAGTTGTCAATACTAGAGGTGACAAAACAATAATCTATATTTGAGGTTTAAGCCCATAGATGTGTCTTACCCATCATTTTAAACAAAAGCATAAATTAGTTGTGACTCTTTGAAGATGGGAAATTTTCATCAAAATGCAAACTGTGAACTCCTTTTGAATATTTGGAAAATCTGAAATAGGCTTATATTGCCGCAGGGGGACAGTCTGGGGCAACAAACTAAACATCACCTCCTGTACAATCGCGTGAACAATAGTTCTCTTTATCCTAGTCTCCAGAACTTTCTGAAGAGACTGGCACTTTCTGTTACCTATCAGCCAATCAAGCAGAGAGTGCCATGAGGATAGGCTGGCAGCGCCTCACATAGACCGCCGTCCTGTGTGGGTTTGATGTGTGCTTTGTTTTTACAAAGAACCCAGTGAGGTCTGAGCTCGGTCATCCTCTAGTTAACTGTGCCAAGTACTAGTGGAGACTCTGAGTCACTAGCACTGTCTGATATGCACTTCAGACAGAGACACAGCCTTCCATTAGCTCTCCATCTGAAGACTCCAAGGCGCTGCTTCTGAACAAGAGTGGAGGAAGGCATTCCCAATGAACCCAACACTTAAGTTTGGAAGAAGCATGACAAACAAAGCTAGCATGTCCATCTTTCGTAGCTGTAATCCCAAGGGATGAGGTCCTTTTATTAATCACATCCCCAATCTCTAGGAGGCAATCATCACTTACTAATGAAGTGTCAAGACTCGGAATGGGAATCAAGGACAGTCTGGGACGCCTGCCCTCACAGGTGCCTAAAGAAGAGGCAAAGTGAATTGAGTGACAAGAGTCAGCCTGCAAGACCTCTGCAGAAGGAACCAGTGAGTCCCACGACACACTCAGAGCTGAAATGGGTCCCAGCTTTTGGCAGGACCAGGAGGGCAATTAAAGCTCTGGGAGTGTGGGGATGACAACACACGTGTTGGTCATCAACGTTCTGGCAACATCTTTTCCCAAACAATGCTTGTAGCTGATGTGTGAACAGGTCCCTGTGCCGTCTTGCTTATACAGTCAGCGGGTGTTGGAATTGAACAGATGTCTATGGAAGACTCTGGAAAAGTTCTCAAGTCAAATGAGTCCCAGAATTCGCCAGAGTCTGCTAGATATTTTCAAGCTGATGACATTTTCAAAAGGAATCCACATGGTATTGGCATTCCTGTTCCATCTTGGTTTTTAAATGCTGTGGGTTTTAATATATGCCTTATACTTATATGGGCCAGCTGCATTTTAAGTCTAAACTGAGCTTTTTCTAGGTGGTAGTTTGGAAAATGAAGTAGCCTCTAGTAAGCCTCTCAAAATTCCAATTCTTCATGTGTACCTATTCTCTGAGAGCCATTACAGAGGGATCAGGAAAGAAGCTTCATATAAATAACACTCTGGGGCTGAATGTTATTTAACAGTTTAGGATAGAAGGGTCAAAACATGAGAGAAGTAAATAAAGCAGAATCAAGAATTGAGTCATAAGCCTGTCTCACAGCAAAAGTTAGTATTCATAATGAAGCCAGAAGTCCAAACCTTCCATTCAGTCAGAATTCCTTTTGAAAAGTGCGGCATTAAAAGAGTAAATTAAATAACAGAGGCCCCAGGAAAATAAACATGACCTCAGTACCCACAGAAAAAGTGAGGCCAGATGTTGGTGGCAGACTCTTTAATTCTCTCATTGGGGAAGTGCTCACCATCCAGGCAGCCTAGCCTAATCAGGGACCCAGGTACCAGCTTGAGATCTGGTCTTTAAAAACATGGTAGATGACTCCTGAGGTATGAGAAGCATGTTGACCTCTGACCTACACACCCCCAACTCCCATACTCCCCAACCCGCCATGCACCTGTACATAGGAATGTTGATGTACTCAAACACCATTTGCAATGTGTTAGCAAAATGATACATATATCTATGAAAACCAAAATCTACTCTGCTCTTAAACCCTCCCTCTACCCCCTTGATAGCATGTCTCATATTTTCCCATGAGTATTACCCCATTTCATAGGTATTGGACATCATCCTATGTTCAAATGATCTGTTCACCATGTCTCCATCAGACTGTACACACTGGGAGTTGGTGGCACAGTGCTGTGTAAGGACAAGGCCATAGCTACTTGCAAGAGGCCATGTTAGATTTTTCTGGAATTCTGTGAGCTGTTCATGACAAGTTGATAATACGAAGTCAACTCTGATGGCAGTATTTACAAAGCTCCTACCACACTCAGGAGGGCCAGTTTTCAACACTTGCCAGAACTCTCCCCTTCAAGAACCTTAGCCATCTATCTCACTGTCACACCTCCATTAGGTTTGGCATAAAGTAGATGTGTGGTAAATATTTATCAGAAGTATGAATGATGCTTGAATGAAAGTGTGAGTGAAGGTGTCTTTTTCTTTTAGATCATGACTTCTTATATTTCATTAGCAACTAAAAGAGGTAATGCCTCAGAAAAGACCTTGGATCCTATGAGAAGCTGACAATCTTTGGACCTTGGAAACAAGCAGTTCTGGATCCTAGCTGGGATTTGGGTCCCAGATCTGTCTTTAGCAACCATGAGTCTTAGTTATCTTTGCTCTCTTGGTCTCTGAGCTGTGGTTCCTCCTTCTGTGAAAAGAAGCATTAGCAGTATGACTTAGGACAGTGGTCCTAAGTCTACCCTTAGGGGTAGAATGACCCTTTCACAGGGGTCATTTAAGACCATAAGAAAACACAGATTTTCACATTATGATTCACAACAGTAGCAAAATTGCAATTGTGAAGTAGCAACAAAAATAATTTTATGGCTGGGGGTCATCACAACATGAAGAACTATATTAAAGGGATCTCAGCATTAGGAAGGTTGAGAACCACTGACTTAGGTGATATAATAAAGTCAATGTTTGAGAAGATATCAGCCTCTACAGATGTACAGCTTCTCTGCTATGTTGCTTTCGTGGACTCATATCTCAAACAACACCCCATTTTCCTAGGCATTTCATATTATACACTGTATTTAATATATTCAGAATACCCTGACTTTCCCTCATCTAATTGTTGAGAAATCGAGTTCTGGGGAGCAAGCCATTCCCTGTCTGGACGGCCCAAACCGTCTCTAGTGCCTTGCACAGAGTCTGTCTATGGTGGTTTTACTGTGAAATGTCCTCCCTAAGGTTCTCTGCTGAAGGCTTGGTCCCCTGGTGATGGTGCTGTGCCAGGAGGAGGTGGAACCTTTAGAAGTTGGAGCCCCACTGGATGAAGTGGGATGCTGGGGAGTGTCCTTGAAGGGTGTCTTGGTCCTGCCCCCTCTCCACTTTTACCTCCCTGGCTGCCATGAGGTAAGCAATTTTGCTCCAACTCACCTTTCTACCATGAAGTTCTGCCTCACCATGCCTCAGAATCGACAGAAACAGCTAAGCATGGTCAGAAACCCCTGAAACCACAGGTCACTATGAAACTTTCCTCCTTTGAAATAGTTCCTCTTGAGTATTTGTCATAGAGATGAAATATATGACTGACATAATAACCATCAATAAATATTATTGAATGAATCAATTATTTTTTTTAAAAAAATCAACAAATGATATTCTTTAGGTGACCACATATAGGAGAGGTCAAAAGCTGTGGACCCATCCGTCTGCTACTGGCTTTTGAAATTCTCAATGAAGTACAATTCAGAGTCATTAATATATTGATATTGTTTGTGCCTTTTGTGTTAGACAGCCATTGAACAACAGCTACTGAAACCTATGACCCACAAAGATGTGAGTATTTACTAGCTGCCCTTTATGGGTGAGATAAAAAGGGAGATTATTGAATCTACTTTTAAAAAGGAACAACTTGTTTTAAACAGGATAAGTAATGAAAATTTTTTGTCTGAATCTATCAAATGTTAATGGACTAGACATTGTTAATGTAATTCTTGATTGTATATATTTTATATACTTATTGGACATAGTTTTTTTTATTATAAACTTCTTTTTTGAAATGTGGTGATATTGTGTTCCCCAATATATTGTGTATCCTAATAAATTTGTCTGGGGTCAGAGAACAGAACAGCCACTAGGTAAACATAAAAGCCAAAATGGTGGCACACACACCTTTAATCCTAGCATTCTGGAGGCAAAGATCCATCCAGATCTCTGTGAGTTCGAAGCCACACTGGGAACAGCCAAGCATGGTGACACACGCCTTTAATCCCGGGAAGTGATGGCAGGAAGCAGAAAGGTATATAAGGCGTGAGGACCAGGAACTAGAAGCTTGTGGCTTGGTTAAGCTTTTAGGCTTTTGAACAGCAGTTCAGCTGAGATCCATTTGGACGAGGACTCAGAGGCTTCCAGTCTGAGGAAACAGAATCAGCTGAGGAAGCTGTGGCTGGTTCTGCTTCTCTGATCTTCCAGCATTCACCCCAATACCTGGCTTCAGGTTTGATTTTTATTAATAAGACCTTTTAAGATTCGTGCTACATCTGGCGCCCAACGTTCGTGGTATGAATTCACGAAAAAGCCGCTTGACTGTGGCCTTGCAGGCCCCAGCTCAGACCCGAGCTACACTCAACCAGTTGTGGTGGTACACGCCTGTAGGATTTGCTGAAGAAGGCAGAACAGGAAAGCAATAAAAGTGCAGGTTAGGCAGGAAGAAGTCTCTCTCTCTGGGGAAGCTACTGCTGGTGGTAAGCTAAAGCTAGTCATGGCTATTGCTCTGATCTCTTTGGCTATCTCCTCTGTATTTGGCTCTGTGTTTCTTATTCACTAAGACTGTTTTTCATCTACAGGTGAGACTTGATCACTATGGTCATCTCTCACAGACGTGCATTGAAAGCTCCAAAGACTGGGGAAATTTTTTGACATCTCTAAATGAGTTGGTGGGAACAGGGAAGGGGAAGTGGTCCATAGGCACTGACCCTAATATCTCAACATCCCAGAACTGAGAAGATGGGGAAGGAGTCAAGCATCCCCTTCCTCCAAGCAAATCACTTCAACTGCCCCAACACATGGATTTCTGAACAGTTTCAATGTATCTCAATGCAGATCTTTTCCCTGAGTCTGGAGAATAATTACATTTTTTCCATAGCATTTGACACTGGCACCAGGGGGAAATCTACGGAGCATCTTTAGAGAAGCTGAAAAGCTGGGGATGGCAATGGCATTCTGGAAACATGTTTGGCATAGCTACAAACTTTCATGACAGCAGTATCTAATTATTGCGCTTAACTTTGAGAAACCTGATATTATGCAAATAAACTCCAGCTGCATTTCATGACAGCGCATACAATTTTTATAAAAAATATGAAATACTTTTTAATATGGAAAGAATCTTTCTCTGACAATATTTGGAATTAACCAAAGATACAGTCTAATGAGTTGTAATAGCTTAACTCAGTACAAATGTTGGAACAGATTGAAAGGCTCTTCCAGATAAAGTCAGAACTGGGGATATGTGTAGGAAAAGGTGCCATTTTCTGCTTTTCTTCTATATTAGGACTTGGGAGGCTCTATGTCTGTGGTGTTCTTGGATGGTGGTGGCCCTGATTCTACTCTTGAAAACAGCAAATTGGGGGTCAGGCACCCAAGAGGATCAAAGTCTCAGGCCAACTTCAACTCCAATCCAGAGTCGCAATAACCACCAACTCAGGTGTGCAGCTAGTGTCAGGAAGTCATCCCAGTGTGAGGAGGCAAGGGACTTCCACCTGCGCTCTTTCGATCAGAGCTGAGTTACATGATCTTACCTAATGTCAGGAAAGACTGGTAACCTTTGAAGGAAAGGAGAAGCTTGGAGGTAACAAGGCAAGAAAGGTAGTTTAGTGACCCAAATCATGTGCAACATAAGCTAAACCTAATGTATTAGGGATGCTGAGGGTCTGTCTGTGACATCTGTGAGGTACCCAGCATTGTACTCTGCCTGTCTAAAGTCTTTGTAAGTGGTAGGTAGCTGCTGCTCTGTTTACAAAAATGAGAAAGGCCAGATCACAGAGGCCTGTTCATAGGGATGTCATGTGATTGGCTTAGGATTTCCTTATCTGTGAGAAGTATGAGAACCCCCTAGACTGCAGCTATCCTCTACCAACAGAAATAGATGATGCATTCGCCTCCTTCCCTATCTCTCTCTCCCTTCCTTCCCTTCTTGCCTCTACAGATACTACTGTTAAACAGACCCTTCCCTGTAATGCCTCTGCAGCCTTCTAAATCTGTGTCAACTATGGTGCTAGCCACAGGCACGATACATATAGCAATGGTGACCCTTAAAGTCATGAATTTGATCACCTAGCAGTTGGCTTGGTTGTTGTCACAAATGCAGCCCTTGTCCACACATGCCAATAGCTATAAGGAACTTGACAAACTTTATTTTGTTACTCACGCATTTCGTGTGGAGCCTCACATCCAAATCTCTAAGCATCATGTTTTGAAGTTACATCACCTGAGGAAACTCAGCCCCAATTATCCTTTGCCTTGTCATTTCTACCCACTAGTGAGGGGGCTTTTAGTCACCCCATTAGGTTTTTGTGCTAATAAAATAAGTGAATTAATGTCCACACATACTTCCCCAGCTCCTGGCCTGGAGCAGAGAGGTAGCACAGGTGAAGCGGCACTGTGGCTCACCCTTGAAAAATCGCGTGATTATCTGACTTCCTCACCCTGGCTAATCAAAATTAATGAGATTGTTCATTCCTTGGCTGGCTGTTCTGCCATAAACTCAACTCACGTTTTCTCTTACTGTTCCATACCGGCAGGGAGGGATGAGCAGATGATCACATGCTTGACTTATCTAAAGAGGAAAGTGCCTTTGTCCAATTTTCAGAAAAGCAGACAGCGTGCACTCAACTAAACTAGATCTCTGCTTTACTTATTTTGACTTGGAAATGAGAGTGCTTGACATTAATTTTTCTAGGTCAGCTACTCATCCCAGGAATCCATCCCACCTGATCCTGGAAGTTTGCCACACACATTTTTCCAAGACTTGGGAGAGTCAACAGCAATATCAGCTGCAGATACAAGACTCTGTGAAAGAACACATGTCCTGAAGCATCGTGTCAGTTCTGCCGGACACCCAGGGAGCAGAGAAGCAGTGGAGATGCTTAAGGAAAGGAAACTTCCTTGATTCCTCCTGACCGTTGCTGATCTTCCAGTGGTTTTCCATGACAGAGCGCTTCAGTTGTCCTCGGATGCCAGGGAAGTCAGTCTATCCCACCCCATCATTTCCTTACGAGATTTAAAATTCATGTGTGCATTCAGCATTCAAAATACTTATGTATCAACAGTGAAAATCACTATCTTCATGTGACAAATTCTATGGAGAGGTAGTATAGGGTCTTTTGTGAGTGCAGACTGCTGGGTACCTGACCTAGTTAGGGGATTGGCACAAGAAGGCAAGACTGCCACATACCACTTGCTACATCATGCTCCTTCATGAAGGAGACACCGACTATGCATATTCATATTCATTGCAACAGCTTTCCTCCAAGCAAAGGGAAATGTCTGAAGGTAAAGGTGTATTGTCTAATATTCACAGAACACCACACAAACTTATCTGTGTCTTGAGGAAGGACTTTCTCTGAAGGCAATAGATATTCAGAAAAGAAAGGTACATTTGCTTCTGGCAGTGATAAACTTTTTGGGTTTTTTTGTTTGTTTGTTTTTTGTTTTTTGCTTTTGCTAAAGTTAGAGCATAGTGAGCAACGTGTGAGTAGCCCGTAAAGATACGAAGAGGGGGCCAGAAGCAGACAGCTGGCATCTAATGGCCACTTCTCATGTGCTAAGTCCTGGGCACATGATAATTTGATTGATAGATAAAACAAACCTAGGAGGTGGGTCCTTTTAGCATTTGTGTTTTATAGGAGTGTGACAAGAGACAAATGTATAGTAAAGTAAGAGTTTCTGATAGCACACAGTTAACAAATGGCAGCATTTGTCTTTGAACAGGAATCGGTACTCTTTATAACCAGTGGTCAGAGCTCATGTTAATTTTTTGAGGTCCTTTATCATTTCCTTTCTTCTTAAAAGACCCCCTTTTCAAAAAACTATTAGAGTTAGTAATTATATTTAGCACTGTTATTGGCCTAGGAGTCAGCATATCTAACATAAACTGCATATCCGTAAGTGGAGTGCTCTCAAATCCTAAACTTTCCCAGTCCCAACAACATACAAGTGAATAATTCTAAACTTGACTGACCTCATGGCACAGTCCATGGTCAAAGTATAGGCACGCCTAAAAATACAGGGTAAAACTCTTCTATACTCCATGTATGAGGTAGATATGAAACATAAAGGAATTTGTATTAGGATTGGATCTCATTCCCAAGATATCTCATTATGTGTATGTGAATACTGCAAAACCTGAAAATCCAAGTAGAAACACTCCTGTTTCCAAGCATTCCTAATAAGGGACCTTCAACCTATAATTGTATTACTATATTACAACAACAAATAGCACCTAGAAGTTTTTGAAAGGCTGCTACCAAGTGCATCAAGCAGCTAAGGAAGACCCTGCAGAGGTTCATGTGGCCTACACAGGCTTTACTGCAGTTCTTCAAAACACAAGATTAACACAGAAGTCAGACAGACATGTCTAAGCTGTCCAGAAAGCTGACCTTGTAAGTGAGAGGTGGAGAAGTCCCCAGGGACCAGAAAACAGGAGGGCTGACTGCAATGCTCAGTAAGATCTCCCCTAGGTCAAAACACTATGGCTCAGCTGTAAAGCTTGAAGAAGCCTTGGGTAGCTACTGTGGGGCAGTTCCAAAGCCTTCCTCCATTGGAACGTGGGGATCCATTTAACTATGCACTGGACTCCTTGGTACTCGTTATGGGCAGGCTGTTGGAAGAAGTAGTGTGACATTTCCTAGGGATTGAGATATTCACTTCTACTGTCTTGTATCTTAGAAAATGTTGAGACACACAAAAACAATGCCAACTGGATTAAAAGAAAAACAGACAATAGTATCAGGAATGGAGATGGTTACAGTGTTGGAAATACCAAAGTGGAACCGAGAAACAGCTGTGATGTGTATGTTGAAGGATAAAACACTCTTGTTAAAGCAGTGTTGCATCAGCAGAGCTATGCAAAAGGCTTATGGATTTGAAGACGACATGTTATAATGATGGAAATCCCTCCAAGTTTTTCAGTAGCTTTGGTGCAAGAACAAATTAAAACATTATTTGTTTAGGTACTCAAGAGAGCAAAAATAGATAGAATACTTTCAAATAATACAGATGAGAGAACTGGCTTTATCAGAGAGATATTATTATTATTATTGTTATTGTTGTTGTTGTTGGTGGTGGTGGTGTGGATTCAGTATATGTACATATTCATTTGTGTGTGTGCACATGCATTTTTGCATGTGGAGGCCATTAGTCAAAGTCAGGAATCTTTCTCTATTGTTCTCTGCCTTATGTTTTGATACAAGGATTCTCATTGAACTTGGCATTTGCCCATTGGTTAGGCCAGCAGGCCAGCAAACTCCTGCGATCTGTTTGTCTCCATCTAACCAGCCCTGGGGTTATAGACACATGTCACCATCCCTGGCTTTTACATGGATGCTAGGGATGTCAATTTAGAACCTAGAGCAAATGCAGAAAGTACTTTATCCATTGAGCAACCTCCCAGCCCTCAAGATGCATTGTTATGTAATTGTTGTTAAACCAGAATAGATTAAGTCACCAGCAGAATAAAGTCTAGAAAAGAAACCTACATATACCTGGACATGTAACTTGTGTAGGGGGGAAAAAAACCCTAACATTCTCATACACTACTGGAGAAAGCATAATTGAGTTCAGCTAGTTAACAAAGAAGCTTAGCATTGTCTATTAAAGTTAAAGTCACACATGTTCTATTACACAGCAATTTCCACTCCCAAGTTTATGTGTAGTTAGTGTTGTCAGATCTAGGATAAGCTATTCTAATAAAAAAACTAAATAAATCTTTAGTATAAGAATGTTTCATACAATATTTTGGGTACATTGATAGCAATGAATTGGCTATTGTTTACTTGAAACTCACATTTAACTACAGGTCTTGCATTTTATCTGGAAAACAAAATATACCCTACAGAAATGCAAACACATTGGGCTAGGGCAGAAGCTCAGTGATAGATGCCTTACTTGCATGTGTGAGACTCCCCAGCACTATCAAAACAGAGAGAGAGAGAAGGAAGGGAAGAATGGAAGACAGAGAGGGAAGATATTCTTGTTCCATTTCTTCTGTTGTAATTAAAATATCCTGGCAAAAAGCAATGCAGAGAAGAGAGGATTTATTTTGTTTGCAATTTCAGATAAGAGTTCATTGTTTCAGGGAAATCAAGGCAGGAACTTAAGCATTACATCATAGTCAAGAGCAGTAAAGAGCTTGCTTATCCTCACACAGCCTTCTTTACTCTTACCCAGTTTAGGGCCCAGCTTATGAATGGTGCTACCACAGAAGGCAGGGTCTTCCTATAGCAATTAACAATCAAGACAATCGCTGTATAGAAATACCTACGGGTTGACCAGATCTACACAAGTCCTCATTATGACTTTCTTCCTAGATGATTCCGGGCTCTGTCAAGTTGGCAGTTAATACTAACCAGCAGGAACAGAAGAGAAGGGGAAGGGAGGGGAGAGAAAGGGAGGGGAAGGGAGGGAAGGGAAGGAAAGGGAAGGGAAGGGAAGGGAAGGGAAAAGGAGGGGAAAAGGAAGGGAAGGAAAAGGAAGGGAAGGGGAGGGTGGTCAAGTACACACATACTAAAGGGATATATGAAAAAGTTTACATATTTACATGTTTTATTTATATGAATTTGTAAACAGTCCATCCATAGTCCCATGGTTAGATAAGTTATGATAAATTCATGAAATGAAGCACAATATGACAACAAAAATAGATAGCTACTAGCCAAGCCCAGCAATAAAGATGAATAGAAGTTCTTTCTCACAGGATCCTGAGGCTTATAATGGGGAGGAGACAGGTGAGGGAGATTGTCTTACATCCGGTCAGCTAACTCTAAGTCAGATTCTCAACATTTATCATAAGAAATGTCACCAGTCCTTAAGCATCTGGAAATTTTGCTGTTTATTACTCAGATACTTTGGGTTGGGATTCTCCCTCATACTATGATAAACAGTAGTTAGAAACTGCTTCAACTCAGGGAGTCGGAGCCCTAGGAAGATTAAGCATTTGATGAAGGAGATCTGGGGGCAGAGGTCAGCAAGGAAGAACAGAGGCAGGAAGGGAAACTGAGGTACTTTCTGGCATGTGAGTCCCAAGCTTCTAGGTGATTTATGAAAAAGAAGGTTGCTGTGTTGGATTATAAATATTCAGAAGAAATTTCGCATTTTCTTTCTGCAGAGGAAATGGGGATCAAATCTGAGAAGTTCTGTTAGATGGTTCTAAATAAAACAAAATGTCACCTTTGCCAAATGTTTCCTGAGTCTCTCAGATCTTCTATATGCTACCATTGTGTATCATAGCTCATCTTCCTGAGTGCACTATTCTTTCATCTCTGTGGCTCTTTGATATCTGGATACAGTTTGTTGAATATGTAAGGAATGAACAAATTTACTTTCATAAGTTACGAACAGTGTGTGTGTGTGTGTGTGTGTGTGTGTGTGTGTGTGTGTGTGTGTGTGT
>CABHPR010156385.1:26531-43986 GCA_902168415.1 Peromyscus melanophrys | reverse complement strand
TATGTTTATGTATGTAACTTCTAACCATTTGATGAATAAACACTTGAAATTTTACCATTTGCTGGCCACTGATGTTTTGAGAAAACTGAAGAAAACAGCAGGGATGTTCATACCAGGTTCTATTACTTTCCTCTATTCTGGGAACACTGTTCATAGATGTTGCTGGAATTGTATCTTGGGACTGTCTCATAGCTCACTAAGAGAGAAGGGACTTACTTGGGGGATAGTTTAGGCTTTTCCTTTGTGTTACTTCTCATTTCTTTCAACTTTGTCATCTTTGAATTTTAACAATGACCTCACACCCTAACATATTAGTAATAATAGCTAATATCTATTGAACTGTCTGTAGCAGCAACATTTCCAAAAATGAGGGTGGAGGAGTGTTTGAGATTTTTAATAGAGAGCTCCTTGTAGTGAAGCCTTGGTCTACCTGAGTGCTGGGATGTCATTGTGTGCTGGAACACTTTGTTCATACATCAGTGAAGATCTGTGGTGTGTGAAAGTGTAGAGTCATTTAATTTGACTGAAACCCAGCCATACCCTAGAAAATGAGAATATAATAGGGGAAGCATTAGAGAAATTGAAGGAGAAAATCTATGTTAGGATTTTTGCACAGGGTCTAACATACAGTAATGTCTAATTAGCATAGGTATTTTTTACTGTAAATATCAACAAGATTATCTAATATGATTCGAGTCTACTATTCCATGCACTATTTTTGAAATATTTGTGCAACTTCCTATAACTAACATTCTGACTCTCATCTCTTGTCATTAAACTTTTATTTGGAATGGAGATGGACATGTGATGTCGTGGTCCTTTCCTTATGTCTACATTCTTCTCTGCTTTAGCCATGGTTTTGAAAAGCACACTCTTAGGTGACTTACAAGTAATGATATAAGCAAATAAGAATAACAGAATCTGTCCTGTTTTGTTTGTGTGCACCAACATCAGCAGTGTCTACTGAGACTGTGAGGTAGCAAAATTCCATTATCTAGGGGTGTTTTGAACCACTGTCATAAGGATTATACCTGTGTGTCATACAATTCTGTGGTGCTGAGAGATACTCATTTCTGGGGTCACTTTCCAATTCCTCTCCATTCTTTCACTCTTTTCTCATCCATCCTGCTTCCTTGAATGTCTGTAATAGAAATAACAATATATACTTGTATATAATATATATGTGTGTTTGTGTGTGTATACTTGTTAAATAATACACCTTCTCCAAGCTTATTTCTAAATGGATGTCCAGGCCCACACCACAGATCCAAATATTTGTAAGAACATGCTTGAATAAAACAAGAAGAGCATGTGTAAGTTTTCCTAGTTGACAACTGCTTCATTAAAGAGGAGTGCTTTAGTTCAGACTTTTACAGCTAAAACTTCCGTAGACTGGGTGGCCTCACTAACCACTGCTTATTCCTCACTACCATGAAGCTGGAAGTCCCAGGCCAAGATACCCACAGATGTGGTGGTTGGTGTGGAGCCTCTTCTTATTCACAAATTCTTGATAAATTTTCACATTGGAGAGACAGGAAAGAGGCAAGTTATTATCTCCTCTTCCCATAGACATTAAGATCCTGGCATGGGGCATATACAATGATACCTCATCTAGACCTGTTTACCTCCCAAAAGTCATTCTTCTTTAAAACATCACATTGATGGATGTGATTTCAATATATAAAACTTTATGCTACAAAACCATCCAATATGCAACAAAGTTATCTTTGTTTTTACTTTGAACTGCCCACATGCCCATGAGTGTGGGGACAAACAACGAACCCTGAACCACCTAACAGTGGTCACATGCCCAAAGAAAACTGACTCTTCTCCCAGAAACCATCAATTGCCAATAGTTCCCTTGGCATGGGAACTCAAATGCTCCCTCAATGGTGTTAAAATCTTAACTAACTGTATATTGTGCTGGTCTTTTGCAGACAACCACAGGTCATATCTGAAACAGCCATTTCATGTCTTAGAGCTGGCATGTCGCAACACTCCTCCCAGTCCCTTGAAACTTACATTCTTCTTCCCCCATCTTCCATAATGTCTTCTGAACCTTGATGGGGAGGAGGTGGATATAGGAGTCCTGTCCATAATTGAGCACTCATATGATTGATCACTCAGTTTTTTAATTCTCAACCCCTTGACCAGTTAGGAGTCTCTGCATTAATCACTACCCATTGTGTGTGTGTGTGTGTGTGTGTGTGTGTGTGTGTGTGTGTGTGTGTGTGGTGTGTGTTTGTGTGTATGTGTGTGTGTTTGTGTGTATGTGGTGTGTGTGTGTATGTGTGTGTATGTGTGTATGTGTGTGTGTGGTGTGTGGTATGTATGTGTGTATGTTTGTGTGTATGTGGTGTGTGTGTGTGTGTGTGTGTGTGTGTGTGTGTGTGTGTGTGTGTGTGATTTCTGACCAAGGATGAGAGTGGCATAATATATGAATGTAAATGTAAATATTTAATAGACAATTAGTTGACATGACTACAGAGAAATTATTCTCAAAGTGACCAGGACATTCACTCCCTGCTTGCTAGCTATCATGGTTCTGGAAAGTGTTATGCAGACCACTGGGTGAGAAAAGATGTCAATGATCATACTCAGTATTGGACCCTGAATGTTGTAATAATGACCTTCCAGGCAAGATGTGCCAACTTGCATAATGGCATGGCTGTTTTGGGTATAGGCAATCACTCTCTGATTGGATTTGAAGCATCTCTGCAAAAGGGGATTCATGCTTGGCAATGTAAACCTAGTAAAAAAAACACATGGCTAGGCATTTGATAAACCCTAAGGGGTAACTTACCTTAGGTATTTTGCTAAATGGCCATTCTATCAAAGTTATATTTTTTAAAGGCAGTTATAAATTCTGAATACCATTGAAACCTCTGGTATTTGAGGTTTATAAATCAACAAGGGAAAGTGTTATCAAATCTATGGTCACAGGAAGCCTCATGAAGCAAGTCTAGGCACTGACTGACATTTACAGTCACTTCTCAATAATATTTAATATATTTGCCCATAGTTGGATCCTAGGTTCTACAATATAAAATAAATGAATTCTGAACTGATTTATTAAAAATGAAAGTTAATTTATATCTGATTAGTAAAATATATGTTCCTTAACTCAGAATATAATTTTAAAATTTCCTATAAGAATTATTTAATCAAATTTATTAGTATTTATTAGTAAACATATTAGTTTGGATTACTGCCAGCCCAAGGTTTGACTAGTTGTATACATATTATATTATATATAATGTTTAAACCACTAAAACAGATTCTATAATATGTTCACTTCAACATAGTCACCTCATTTGGGGAGACAATTTAATCATTTCACCAACCAAAAATAAGTTAATTGAACATTGGTGCTGCTCTAGACGCAATTGCATTTCCTCTAATAATAATTAAGAGTCAAGATTTGAAGCTATAATACCTGGGTTCAAATTATTCCTCAACCACATCTGTGATCTTAATAAATTTAATTAACTGATTTCTGTAACTGTGTCGCTGCAAGCTAGTTATAATACTATGGGGGCTGGAGAGATGCTTAGCTGTTCAGAGGACTGGCTGCTCTTTCTGCAGGACCTGGGTCCAATTTTCAGCACCCACATGGCAGTTCACACTGTCTGTAACACCAGTTCTAGAATATCCAACACCCCTATTGGCCTCCCTCGGCACCAGGCATGCAAGTGGTGCCCAGACATGCATTCTAGCAAAATGTCCACATGCATAAAATAATTTAATTAAAGACATATATATATATATATAATTAAGGACTATATATGTATATATGTATATTATCATGAAACTAAATTAATCAACATACATAAATACATTTATCCATGAAGATTTTTAAATATATTTTTAAACATTTACTCATAAGTGTATATTTATGTGCCCTGCTTGGTGTTGTCCAAGGAGGTCAGAAAAGTATATATCATCCCCTGGAGATGGAGTTCCAGGTGATTGTGCCTTTCTGACCCCACCTGGCATGGGTGCTGCAAACTGAACTAAGGTCTTCTGGCAAAGGACCCAAGACTCTGAAACCACAGAGCCATTTTTCCAGCCTCCATTGGAATACTACTTGATTTATTTTATGTGTATGACTGTTTGCTGCATGTATGTAGGTGTATACAGTGTGTAGAATGCTCATGAAAGACAGAAGTGGGCAGTGGATCCCTTGGAAATGAAGTTACAGAAAGTTGTAAGCTGCTCTGTGGCCATTAGAATTAACTGGGGTCCTCTGAAATAGTAGCACGTGTCTTAACTGCTGAGGTATCTTTCACAACTTGTCTTGGGAATTTTATGTAGGAATTCTTGAAAACCAATTGTGAAATCATAGAGATTTAATTAGATGATGTGTTTGACAATATTCATTGAATGTACCATAGAGAAGGCTTAACTATACTTTCTTTTACTCAAACACATAGCACATACATGTACAGCATAAGAACTATGTAAAAATCACCCACTACACCTAAATGAATCAGGATTTTCTCCAAATTTATCTACTTAATAAAGTATGTTAACATTATGCATTGCCATAAGGGGTGACAGTATTTCATGAGACTGAATTCTATTTAGAAGAAACAAGACTAGCAGTTCCTACTAATAACAATGTCCAACGCTCTATCCTGCACCCAGTTTCTACCAATGAGTAATTGTGGTTCACTCTTTAACCCAGTGAGCTAACCACTGACTGTTATCAGCATACAAGCTGTGTATTTTAATCACATCTACATCAACACCACAATAATGATTGCTCTCATACATGACCCATACTACACATCTTTATATATGTCTTCATTTTTGATATATTGTATTTTACATTTTATTAAGTTTAATGTAATTCTTTTAAAGTTTTCTTATCTAGCTCTGCCAGGCCATCCCCTCTGATGGATTGCTTACCCATCCTATGTTTACTTCACACTGTTATCTATGATCAAGGAACCACATGTTGAGAGTCTGGTAAAAGTTCTGCCCTCACCTGTAGCCTGATAATTGTCCAAACCACCAAATTAAGCTAAATTTCTTTCTTCTTACAAAGACACTAATCATATTAGGACAACTCTGTCTTCATAACAAAGTCATATCCCAAAGACACCACCTCCAAACATCAGCCATGGAGATTTGATTTCAACACAGGATTCCAGATGTCTGTTTCCTAAGACTTCATGGTTCTCCAACTCCAGGTGACGAATGGGCTGTTTACTTCCATGTGTTTGGAGATAATGTTCTGTTTTCTTGCATTTCATTATCTTCAGATGGATCCCAGTGTGCTTCACAAACAGTCTGTATTAATTATTATAATGCTTTTAGATTTGTGAAGGTATTGTGAATTGTGTGTCCTCTGCTTAGCATACATATTGGGAGTGCTTGAAAAACACATCTTCTATTAGGCAATGCCACAATATCACCTTCAATAAACAAATACTCAAAAATCAATCTCCTTTCTTATTTAGAAGCTTCCCTTCACTCCATCTCAGAAGTCCTTTTCCCAGTGGAGAAAGCAACATAGTTCACAAAAATCACATCATGGCCTTAATATATATGCTCCAGCAATTAACAGGTTGGGGCAGGAGGACCCCTGAGATACCATCTCAGTGAAGTAAATGAATAAATTAAAAATAAAGTAGAATACCTCCTCCTAGTCCAAGCATGTTGACTTATGCTTTCCTGAACATCTTCCCCCCATTTTATAATTTAAATGAAATCTAAAGCAATAATCAGTCATTAGGAATATGCCAGGAGTCTTCCTTTGGAATATGTTTGTTCGCCCATTTGCTATACTCTCCACTGGGTTGTGATTTATTTTCTATCATTATCCACCTGTAATTAGGCACAAACAATTCTGAACTTGCTTTTAATCTTACTCGATAGAAAAAGCTGCATTTGCAGAGCTGTGAGGAGAAAGGGGTAAGTTAATGCAGCATATTTGCATGCTTCCTACTTGAAAAATTAAAAATTATAGAAAACAAAGCAAGTGAGACTTTCCAGGAAGGGCTGTGGGAGCAGTTATCCTGTTTAAGATGCTTGGTCTGTGTAGAGTGTGATCACTGGCTCTCACAGTAGGTCTCCTCTGGAGGTGACCTCTGATATCTTGTTTGCTGTACCACATCATTACAGTGACTAATAAGATTGTAAAGCCACACTGCCAGTCAATGGGGTGAATAACTGGAGTAGGAGTAGGGTTGGTACCCCTTCGCCAAAAACCATTTGGTCTTCTAATACCATGTTTGGGGTTCTCCCTAAAATGATTCATTTGAATTTACTGCTGCATCTTGTGGAGATGGGATGGAGCTCATCTGGTAGAGCCCTTGTCTAGCACCTGTGAAGAAAGGGATTCCATTCTGGTACCACACAAAGCTGTCTGTGGTTGCTCAGGCTGTTATCCCACCATAAGAGAGGGCAGACCAAAGAATTTGATGTTAAATAATCCTTGGAAATTCAAGGCCACCTTAGGCTACAGGAGACCTCTTTACTTTTTAATAGATCTTATATAGAAACATTATTTAATACAAATAGTAGATGAAGTAGATGACAGATTGAAGCAATGATTCCCAAATAGCCCCTAACATTTACAAGACATCTCTAGAGGTCAGAGATGTAGAAGGTTGTTTTATAGGTAAGACAAATTCACTATTGACCCAGAACTATCAACATGATGGTCACTAAGCATCTCGGGGACTGGGCAAAAGGAGAAGACCACTCAGAAAGAAAAATATGAGGAGTAGAGCTAACAAAAGCAAGAAAACCTAGATTGTATTCCTGTCTCTGAGGAAACGTACTGCAGATTCCTTCAGCGCTTAGTTCTCCATAGTTCTCTGATTTTTTATCAGATACGTCAAGACTGATTCTCCTATCGGATTCCACTGAGGATCTGACACTTGGCAGCTAAGAACCCTTCCTCTCCACATACTTCAACTTCCACAGTTTCCTACACAGGAAGAAAACACGGTTGCTTCTAGTTTCCTTGTAGTGGTAACCCTTAATCACACTGCCCCCAAGCACCTCAGTTCTCTTGCCTTGTCATTTGGGTGATGTCCTATAACTTTGTACAATATTTTTGCTCTTCCCATATTGAGGGAATTTAATATCTATTAGGCACTCTTCTCAAACTGAGCTCACTCAGGTTGCATTGTATATGTATTTTTAATAATATTTGCATTTATTCTTTGACATTTTCACACATGTACACAATGCATTTGATCACATCCATCCATCAACCCTGCCCTTAAATCCATCTGGACTTCTCTCTCACTTCATATCCTCTATGGTTTTTATAACCCACTGAATCTAATTAATTTTGGCCCTTTGTCCATGGGTGTGAAGTCATCCGTAGGAACAGGGGTAACATACCAATGACGACAACCTCAAATAAAAACTACTCTCCCTCCCCCCCATAGCCATCAACTGCCAATGGATCCTCAAGTAGGTCTGGGGACTTATTGGCCCCTCCTCCACCTATTCTAACATTTTAAATGGCTTGATGTTGTGCAAGTCTGTGCAGGTAATGATAACTGGTGAGTTCTTGAGTACAACAACCACGTTATGTCTAGTCCACATCATTTCATAGGACTCTTCTCTATCCCCTGGCTCTTACATTATGTTTCTCTCCTCTTCCAGAATTTTCTCTAGGCCTTTGAGACATGGGGTGGGGGTTGATAGAGATAGCTGATCTATGGCTGATTATTCAGAATTGTTTATCCCTAGAACTATGCAATGCCATCTTTGCATGAGTTGCTGCCCGCCATGAAAAGCTTTTCTGGGCAAGGTTGGGAGAACCACAAATATATGAGCATGAGCATACATATTTACAAGGCTGTTTGAGAGCATATCCATTTAGAAAAACAATGACATGTAGGCTCCCCCTAGCCCCTCTGATCTCTTCAGCCGTGAATTTCTGACCAGGTGTATAGTACGAAACATGAATTTTGTCCTGTGTACTAACCCTCAAATCCAATTAGAAAACAATCCCCCCCCCACCCCATGATATTCATGATACCATTACCACCATTATACCAGTAGGTACATCTAGCAAGGCAGATTGGCATTACAGTATTCACAATCCAATATTGAGTTAGACCATTGATGCCATTTCCTCCTCAACTGTTGTATGGCATCTTGTCTGTTTGTCCTGCAATATGTCTGAATACAGTAGATTACTACAACTGTCCATACCTGCTTTCCTAAGACACAATAAACAATGATGCTTCTCTTGATGCACTCTTGTCTTTTCTGTGTAAAGAATAGTTTCAGGGGAAATAATGCAAAGATGCCCAGCTTAGTTAAGCTTCAGAGATTTACAACACAGTTCCCTGAATATGTTGACTTGAGTAGAAAACCCATAGCATGAAATTGGAAAAAAAATCATGAAGAATAGCAATCAAAATTTTTTTTAAAAATGGGCTGAGGAAATGGGTCAGTGGGTAAAGGTGTGTGCTACAAGTGTGATAACATTTCAGTCCATGTGCACACCTTAGTAAGTGAGCCCCTACACACTCACACCTACACACACACACACACACACACACACACACACACACACACACAAATATATAAATGTAAGTAAAACATTTAAAAAATGATAGTGATGTTACAATTATTTTGTAACAGTTTTAGACTGCACCTCATTAACAAAACAGCAACAACATAATGCTTCCGTGAAGAACTCACAGACACACTTGAAACAAGTACAAAGATTGCCTGCTTTAGCAAAGGAATGAGGTATACAAAGAATATCCTACAATATTTGGAAATTATTTGGAATTAAAAGATGTAATAAAAATAGTTTAGCTGAGATAGAGTAGGAAGACTCAGTACCATTATGAAGATAAGTGAAGCATTAATAAATTGTAGATTACAGCAATAGGAATAATCTACCTGAAAAATGAAGAAAATTGAAAATTGTGAGACAGTGAAGAGGTCTTTCAATGACATGACAATACAAAATGCATAATTTTTTTGTATCAAGAATTTAGTAAAAAAAATAGTCTTATTAGAAAAGTAAAAGCAAAAATGATAGTGAAACTTGGGAATTTTGATATGTATTTATATGTTTATATAAATATATAATCTGAAGGAGTTAAGAAAACCCATAATAACCTATCCTAGGTAGCCAAAGAAAAGTGAATAAATAAAATAAAGAAGAATAAGAAATCATTTGGAACATAGTCAGAAATAATTTATAATTTTTTTATTTACCTTCAGGGAATGAACGGCTTATCATTCTAGAAGAAAAATGCTTTAAGTGACAGTTAATATGTCATGAAAATCTTCAGAGGCTGAACAGAAGAGGGTCATTTTTCAAATAATGAAAGGAAAAAGACCTTCAGCCTAGAATCTTTTGTCCACAGAACATAGCTTTCAGAAATCAGAACTAAATCAAGATTTTCTAAGGTAACAGAAGACGGAAGGAACTTGCTAGCAGTATACTCACTGGCTGAGAATGTCTAAGTCAAGTGACTTAAGAAGTAAGGGAAAGATAAAGGAAGAAAGCATTCAAGGAGACTGGGGACTCAGGGCAGTCAGGAAAGTCTTTGGTGCTCAAGTTTAAGGACTTAGCTTCCAACCCTAAAGTCCATATAAACTTATAGGTACATGCTTGGAATCCCAGAATCTGGAACATGGAGACAGATGGATCGCTGGGGTTTGCAGTCATCCCAGACAGGATGGTGAGCTCCAGGCACCAGTTAGAGACCACCTTAAGGAGCAAAGGAACAAATGCTCAGGAATACTAATCTAAGGTTGATCTGTGGCCTCTGCTTGCCTTCACCCTGAAGTGCACCTGCATGAATACACACACACACACACACACACACACACACACACACACACACGAATCACACATGCACACACAAAGATGAAAACTCCAAACACCAGAAAGAAAAAATAAATCTGAAGTTTATATATAGGTGAGTGGAGTGTGTGCTTTTTTAGACATTTAAAATCAGTGTTTTCTACTGTAATTGCAAGACATAAATAGTCCTGAATTTATCTAGTAGACTGTTTTAAATTCTATATCATTTTTGGGTTGGGGGGGCTTGTGCTTGTTAAGCACATATGTAGATGTCAGAGGAGACTATATGGGGGAGTCAGATTCTCTTTTTCACCATGGGGGTCCCTGGGGTCCAACTCATGTCATCAGGGTTGGTGGCAAGTGATTGTTCTCACTAAGCCACCTCTCTGGCCCTATTTTGGAGACTCTACAGAAATGATTTTACTACTTCTGTGAGGATTACAATGTGAATATGGTAGCATGTTTTCTATGGACTCACACTCAAAGTTTTACAGCAGTAGGCAGGATGCAGCTATTTATTTATAATGGAACTCTTGGAAATAGTTCCCAAAGCTACAAAGAATTTACAGTCAAAAATATCCTATGCAGATCATAATACAACAACAACATCAACAGACTACACAGTGACTTTCCAGATTGGGTGACACACACTGCAAGGCTTGGAACTTGACGCAACTAACTATTCTACTCAATTTGTTCCCTTTATCTGAAATGTTCTAAGTTCCTACTCATTCGAAAAATGAGTCAGCCCAAGTAGCCCTCTAGGTTCAAGCATTCTTCTCCACACACTTTTCCCATGCCTGTACCAACAGCCATTTTTTGCACATATACATCTATTATGTCAATTAACATGTTCCTAAATATTTCTAATCAACTATTTCTTTCCCTTAGTAGACATCCCTCAATACAGGAGAAGTCCAAACTCATATTTAAAGTTCTTGGGATTACTACACATTAAAAATTATTTTTAATATTTAATATATACTGAAATTAAAATGAGTTAGGAAAGTATACATTTTAATTAAATACCATCTTGTGATATGCACGTTATCATTGCTGAGATGAAACAAAAACATACCATTAACTAATTAACATGATGTTTAGATCCCATGGTGTTTCCAGGAAACAAATTGGTTAATTTTATTTTATTTTATATTTTGAGATAAAAGACTATATTCTAGGTCTTCAAATTATCCACAGCCATAAAACAAATTTTCAGGATGTTAGGTAAAGTCTTGATTGCAGGTTTCTTTGGTGAATATGTTTGCTTTGTTTTATTTTATTTCTGTGGGAAAGCTATTATGTCCTCTGCAACCCTCAAGAGATTATTTCTTTTAAACTGAAGGTCTTTAATTTCAGATGCATAAATTGGTTATAATTCAGAGTGAAATGTGTCGTTGTGGTGTAGCAGTATTACCAGTGCTCATAGATGTTAAATTACAAGCTATTCAGGCTCTTCAAAGAAAGCATGCCTGTACATCGAGCAGCATATAATGAGAAAATTTATCTTTATGTTTGGCTGCACAATCTATTTCTCTTCCTGGGACTCATTTAATTCATCATTTAAACCTGGTTCTAAATCTTCCACTGAAAAGTGCTTCTTCTAATGGGGCCAATCAAGCCTGGCAAGTACTGTCAATGGGTAGTCATTTTGGGGGAAAGTTCGTGATTAAAATGTATCTAGGTCCTCTTCATATTATAATATTGGCAGAGCAAACCTAGTGCAAACTACATTCTTAAAAGTAGTAATAATTATTACTAACATTCGCTCTGAGTTATCTCCCTGATAGACTTAACTCTGCTTCCAAATTATTTTACCTCAGAAAATGACTACTGCTTTACTCAGGACTATCCAGTGGCAGTTGTTTTTGATTTACTGCCTATATTGCATAATATACTAAATTGAAAGCAGTGTGACTTAATTCAGAGAACACAGTAGGTCCTTAATCAACTGAGTAATATATTTCTCAACAGAATATTTTTTTAATTCTCTGCAATTTCACTGAATAACACTCTCTTACACTCACATTTTTGTAAAGTACAGTGTGTGCTTTCTTTTTGTATTTTAAATTATTTTATTTCTGAGATTAAAAGTACATAATTTCCTGCTACATACATTTTAGAGTACATAATTCTAGAGGTTTCCATAATGGTCAGAGGCTCTGTTGCCTTCATCCTGAGCTCAGTCAGAACATCAGGGCAGAGAGGATGTGATGAGTGAGAAATGCTTACTTTAGACATAAGACAGGGAGAGAACCAAGGAGAACTCGAGAATATACATCAACCATGATGATAAATTATATGATTAATGGGTATATTATAAACTATGGTTACTTGTGAATATATTTAATTATAGGGACCTTTAGGGGAAGAAATATTTCCTAGTGCCAGGTAGGTAGCATCTACATATTTTTAAAGACAGTTTCTTTTCAGCTGAGCTTTGAACACCAAGCAGGGTTTGAGTTTTCAAGTAATAAACATTGACTTATATAAGGGGAATAAAGTGCATCTTAACTGGATGGTTATAAAAGACTGAATTTCAGTCATTTTTGATAATTATTCAGGGAGGTAAGAAAACAGGTATGAGACTGATTATGCAGCTACTGCATTTACAAGTCACCTCCAAAGTTAATTTGCACAAATGTGTTGGATGAGAATGATATTATATGTCATATAATACATTTGAAAAGTTCCAAGTAAGGGACAGATTTAAGTTACCCAATACTACAATCATAGTTTGACACACATATGTAGAAGTATATCAAGCTCAATGAATTTTCACGTAGCACATACACAAACATGGATACTTCAGAGACCCAGGGAAGAATGACCTTGAAACCAGGGTTTGCAGACTGACTACTAGCAGCCTTGAAAGCACCTAGAGGAGTGTGGAAGTCACCCCTGCTGTGATGTTGTGGCCATGAATAGAACTGTGATAAAGACATGAAAAGGAAATGAAAGGGTATCAACGGGATTTGTTTTTTGGTTTTGTTTTGTTGTTTGTTTCTTTGATTTTTTTTATTAAAAGGAATTTATGGCCAATTAATAGAAATCTATGAAATCATTGTAACGTGACTATGATCCATAAAATAGTCATTTGAAGTCCATGTACCATAGCTACAAAGTATATACAGGACTTCAAAAACATGTCTACTCCCTCCACGAAAAGAGCTCAGCCTCCTCCAGCAGAGGGATGCTGGTATTCCATGTCTCTATAAAGCTGGGATAAGATAGGAGTGCCTCCCAGTCACACATCTCAGACGCCTACTCCACTTCCTAAGGTCCGCTAGTTTTCCCGTAGTGAAAACAATTTTATTCATGGCCTCTATTTTGTCCATCTGTAGACCACTGAAATAGTCCTTGCAGTGTCTTCCAACAATTTTGCTTGGAATGGGGAAGATATGTCACAACTCCTTTGAGTTAGAAACAGCCTCTCTCAACCTAATTATTAGATATCATTAAGAATCTAAAATTCAGCATTGGGTTTCTGTCACATAAATAGAAGTCGAGGAGCTACAGTTCAATGAGAGAGCACTTTACCACCGTGCCTAAATCGCTGGTTTCAATGCCCAACACTACAAGAAATTTTTAAAGAAGAAACTAAACTTGAAGAATGAGTAAAGAAACATGCAAACCTTAAATAAGTAGAAAAATTCCAAGTAATTTTAAACTCAAACCGAGTTATAAAATACAGGGTAAAAATAAGTATCGTTATTGTAATTCAAGTTTTAGAGCCCTTACTGTTGATATTTTTATTTTCTGATGTGGAAAATTTTTAATTTCTTTTTCTGGTTACTAATAATCCTTGAAATGATGTAAAAAATATCCAATTTCCTGATACATAATAGAAAATATACTGTGATTTGAGGCTACACTGTAAACACATTTTTAAGCAGATTCATTTACTAGGATTGTTTATACTGAGGGCTAGTATTTATTCACAACTTGAGGAGATCGTTGGATTATGGCAATACAGGCTTTGGTACAATTTCTGTTCTGCTGGATAATTTTAAAATACTTTGATTCTTGCACATCTTGGGAGGAAGATTTAGTAAGTGCCTTTGAGGAAATCAGATGTTACCCAGGAATGGCAAGGCTCTCAGAACTGTGATGAGTAATATGCGGGACTCATGACCTGGATCTAATAACAGTGTTTTAGTTAATAGACTCTGAAGTCTACAGCACCCTACATCTGACTCATTTTATATAGCTGTATCTTATAAAGTCTCCCTTTTATCCACTTTTCCTGCCAAACAGTAATGGAAAAATCTAACTCCTGCTCTTTATTGCTCCTTCATGTTTTCATACTATGCTCTTGCCATTTTGGATGAGTCAAATGTAGATGTGAATGCAGAGAGCCACCATGGAATTCACCATTCCTTTAATTCACCCTGACCAAACTGACTGAAATGCCGCTCAGTATTCAGTCCAGCGGTCTCATTTCTCCTTCTCTAGATCCCATCAGAAACCTTACCCCTCTCTACTGGTTCCATGCAGTCAGTAGTCTAGATCAACTCCATGCCCTTTTAAAATACACCCGTTTTTACAAACCACATCCACCTCCCATGAAAGCTTCTTCAATAGACCTTTTTAATGCAGTCATCCTGACAAGGCTTGGATTTCAATTCTGAAGCAAGTGCTAGGAAGGGATCTGTGATAGGTGGTAGAATTCTTATGATATGTGTGAAGACTAGGGAAGGAAAAGCAAGGTTTAATATAGACGGGGAAAGCCTCTAGACATTGATGCTGGTGTCTACAGACGATTGCTGCTCTCAACTTTGACCAGAAAGGCTTCACTATGCAGTGGCTGAGAGTTAGCAAACACTCATTACTGGTCTAAGTGCCAAGTTAGGTGACTGCTGTATGCTCAGCCCTAAAAAAGACATTCATATCACTTACTCCAGGGCCCAGGAAATATCATAAGAAAATGGGGTTGAAAACATGTAAGATCTGGGATGAGGGAGAGTTCAATGAAATAAGATTTCTGCATATTACATGGTGCCTGTGACTACGTGCTCAAACCTTAAAACCATAAATAAGGCATGTAAGTAACAGGGAGTGAGTTGGTAACACAAGAGGACTAAGGAGAAGAGAGGATAATGATGGGAGAGAATGTGGTCACAATATTATTTAGGTATAATAGTAGATGTGTATGGAATCCTCAAAATTAAATATAAAATGTAAAAAGTTATAAAAACGGGCTGGGGGACAGATTTAATAAAATACCATATTGTTCATACTGTGATTTGAAAATTTGTTATTTTAAATCACTCTTTTAATCTAGTATTAATAAGAAACCAGTCTACCATTGATCCACTGTGATAAAAGCCTTTGTTTATGACACTGATTTCTCACAGCTCCTTATTTAGCTTGTCATTATTCCAAATGAGAAAAGAATTTTCACAGGTATCTTTAATGTACTTCCTTGACACAGAGTCATATCATGATATCCAGGCTGGCAGGTCATGCTCAGGCAATTAACCTACCTCAGCCTTCAGAATAGCCAGAATATACTATGTATATTTTGTAGTTTTGTTAAAACACTAATGAGAATCCAAACCATCTGTAACATTCACTGAACAATTTCTATTGTTTAAAATTAAAATAACAATTGTGGAAATAGGAAGGCCTTAACCCAGAGCATGTGTGTTAGGGTCTCAGTACCTGGATGCCATGATGAAGAATCGACTCACTAAACTATGTTTGAAACTGGACAGTGATGCAGGCACAGAATGCCATTCACCTGGCCTCAGTACAATCTAAGGTTGAGGTGAAGCCGCAAGGTACGGTTTGTAATAACATGTCTTTGTTTGGCTTAGTTTATTGTTTCTCTGTAAAAGGAAAACTCCCATTTGGTTACTAGCTTACTTTACTATGCAAAATTCACTCCTCCACATACGAGAAAGAAGAAAGTAAATAAGGGAATCAGATATTTTTTGCGTATAAGACATCAGATAGCTTTTGCCAAACCAGAATTTAATCTTAAAATTGAGGCTTGAGCCTATGAATGGACAGTATTTGTAGGAGTTTTCCATTTTCTCATCGGGTTCTGAGTCCTAATATTAGGTTGGAACGCATATTCCACAGTAACACATATTCACTTCTACTGGGAAAAGGATGGTGGGTTAGCATTTATGGAATGCCTAAAAAAGATTAGGAATGCCTATGTGCATAATGTTTGAACATTTAAAACATAATATAAAGGTTTCCATCTAAAATGAGTTTAACAAAGAACAGACCCGAGTATATACATTGTCCGACTTTGCAAGTTTTCCAACTCAAAAAAACCTATGTAAAACAGATTAAAAAAATTTATGTATTACACTTGTGTAGCAAGCATATTGTATATGATAAATAAGTATTCATTTACTTAAATTTGTTGACAATACTCAGGGGGAAATGATGATTTATATTAGTAATATGCATGTGGAAATTTGTTGTTTATAGAATATATATAAACAGGCAAATGCTATAACATTTCCAAATTAAGGATATTAGATTGTTGGAATTGAAACTGCTACCAGGTAGGATTAAAATTAATCAACAGCATGTAATTTATACAATTCAACCAAACATCTAAGTTAGTTTTCAGTATTTATAAGTCACTTGCATTACTTTCTAGATTGAAACCATCACCTCTCTGACCAAGTCTATCTGTAGACCAACTACAAAACTTAAGACCTGTCTGTAGACAGCATTCTCAGGTTTTTATTACCAAATGAATGAATATATATTTACCAGTTGTATTATGATACATACATTCCTCTCAAGGCATTTTAAACCTGCCTAATAATATACTGTGTATGTTTTCAAAGAATAAGGAAATATTTCCATGAATTTAGGAATCAAAAGCATGGAAAAATTATCTGATAATTACAGGTAAGTTAGTTAGGATAGACTTTTTTTCTAGTATTTCAGACTAGATAGAAGTTATTTTAACAAATAAAATAAAAACCCTTTAACAAATAATTTTTGAGTGTCTATGATCTACAAAAGGCTATGATAGGCTCCAGATCTACAAGGTAGACAAGATAGTCTTCTTTCTAACACAGAACTTAATAAAGGAAAGAAAAAATTAGAAACCATCTTACCAGTGCCCTGGTTTGGATTTATATACTTACAGAAGTTGGTCCATAGCAAGGATGTAGATCTCAGTGACAACCAAGCAAAGTACTATTTTTTTTTTGGTTTTTCGAGACAGGGTTTCTCTGTGTAGCTTTGCGCCTTTCCTGGAACTCACTTGGGAGACCAGGCTGGCCTCGAACTCACAGAGATCCGCCTGCCTCTGCCTCCCAAGTGCTGGGATTAAAGGCGTGCGCCACCACCGCCCGGCTTGCAAAGTACTATTTTAAATCAAATTCCTGCTGCACTGATGAGCTCCAGAAAGGTGGGAGAGACCCTTCCTCAAAAACCAAGGGAGCAAGTAATGAAGAAAAACATGTAATGACCATCTCTGGTAACCACATATGCATACAGACACTGAAATATACTAACATGCAAACACACACACACATACATACTACATGTTCCCCTTCCCCAAACATCAAATGGCCCACCTAAAAAGGAATATTGTGACCACTACCACATTATTTTAAATACCATGGCTAGAGTCATGGAGATATGAACATGACTCTTTCATTTTTTTTTTTTTTT
>CABHPR010156385.1:0-26431 GCA_902168415.1 Peromyscus melanophrys | reverse complement strand
CACAGAGATCCGCCTGGCTCTGCCTCCCAAGTGCTGGGATTAAAGGCATGCGCCACCACCACCCGGTGACTCTTTCCATTTAAAACTGGTTAATACCACTAATGAACTTCCTTAACTCAAATTCTGGCTCTTATCCAAAATCCATTCAAGTAAAAGGTTTCCTTCTGAAAATAAAATAAAACAATTGAAAGCTCCTTATACTTCAGAATAATGCAGTACCTTCTTTTAAGAGAAATATTTCCAGATAAATTAATCCAGAAGGATCTTAAGCTTCTGGCATTATTTTAAACACTGAGATACTTATATCACAGAAAATGGGGTTAAATAATCCAAAACTCACTTTTTAAAGACTTTTAAAAAATTTTATGTGTTTGAGTACTTTTTCTTGCTTATATGTTCCATGTGTGTGCCTGGTGCCCACAGAGGCCAAAAGAAAGATTTTCATCCCCTGGAACCGGAGTTACTGATAGGTGTGAGCCACCATGTCAGTGCTGGGAACTGAATGCTGGTCCTCTGCAATAGCAGCATCTACTTGTAAACACTAAACTGTTTCTAGCTCTTAGACCTACTTTTTAATAAGAATTTTTGTATATTTACGTCTACTTAGAATAGCATAACACCAGTTTTAGAGAACATTCTCACCATGAAGAAGGGGAAGACTTGGGAAGATTAAAAGCCCCATTCTTCTTTAAATTTAAACTCCTTACTGGATCATTGAGATACATTAACAAAGAGAAATCCCCACTTGAGATCGCTAGATAGAAAGTGCACTCTGTGATATTTCAGTTGCAGGGAATATATTTCCCACTGAGGCAAGAGAACAGATATGTGCATGTACATACACATAAATACACACACACACACACACACACACACACGCACACGCACACGCACACGCACACACACACGTAGTGTGTCCTCTGTCTTCAGGCAGACATATATTAGTAGTACTTGGCTGTGACCTGAATGATAAGAAACGTGTCTGTGTTGATGTGTGGTCATCTTCAACCATCAGGGAAATGAGGATAAGAGCAATTGCTACACGGACTGTCCCCTTCACATTAAGATCAAAACAACAAAACAGAATTTTGCATGTTGTCAATTGGAAAATACTATACAATTATTTACTTATCATCATCCTGAAAAATTCAAAATTATGAGAAAGAAAAATTCATATGATGGAAAGAGCTAAGATTTTAAATATCTCCCCATGCATAAAGCATAAATCCTGGGGAGATTCCTCCATACACCAGAGATTCTCTCATGAATCATAATGCTTTTATGATTCTTTCAGACTATTTAGGTGAAGAACATACTTGACTCCCATGTTTTAAAAATGTGAGTTTTGTTACTTAACTTTTTCTCCCAGTCTTCACATTCCTTTCAATTGTGTGTCGAATGCTTTAGCAAACTTGCTTTGCAAAGGGTCGCTTTTGCTGTGTTTGGATCCTGGAACAAGCAGAAAGAGAAAAGAAACAAAAGTCCTGAGTAGGTGTTGCCTAGAAATCAAACACAGATCACAAAGTAATTTTCATCTAGTGGACTTGTCCACCTAGTCAATAAATTCATTGGCTGAGGCATGCCCATTCCCGGAGCTGGGTCTAATCAGCCGTGGGAAGCTATTTGTCTAGAATGTGAGATGAGCTTCATGTTTATTTGATCAGGACAGGCGATTTTCTGCATGAACTCCCGAGATGTGTTTTCGTCAGTATTGTCATCTAACAATGTAATATTTTCAAGTTCAGTAAAGCACAGTGAATACATTATATTAAAACACACTCACTTTCAGCAATTGTAATACTCTTGCAAAGATGGAACTTTTTCATGCATGTTATTGAGCATAGACAGATGAAATCTTATTTAAAAAGAATGTTGAGGATACTTCTTTCACTGGGGCCAAATGAAGAGAATTCTCTCTGAAACTTGAAGGACCAAAAATGAGATATGAACCTAATGGTGAACACGTAGAAAAGAACAAAGTTGAGAAAGAAATCTTCCTTTGTAAACTCATGGAAGGAATGGTTAAAGCTCTAGGTAGAAACGAAAACTGCTGGTGAGGGATTCTCAAAGTTAAGTGTGTTGAATGGCAGGGGCACCATGATTTCCTCATCTCAATATCAAGATCCAAGGCAACATTTAAACACAAAAGATTTCTTTCTGGGCTCTCTATTCTGCTCCATCATCCTGTTTTCTTTTGCTGAAGCTGCTCTTGTGTTGTTCTAGGTACTATAGCCTTGTACTACAACTTGAAGCTGGTTGAGAGAAATGCTTACAGCTTTATAATCATATTTCTGTTTCTGTTGTTAAAAATTCATGTTCATAATTCAAGGCCTTTTAGATTCGTCACAGATTTTAAGACCATTCTCTCATGGTTTTTCTATTTCTATGAAGAATTTGTTGGCTTTATTGGCTTTGCTGATAGATATTTTGTTGAGTCAATAGACTACCATCAATAATATGGACAATGAAACAATACTTATTCTCCTCCTTTGTGAATATGATACCTTTTCCCTTTCTTTGTGTCTTCAATTTCTTTCATCAACTTTTTTTTTTTTTTGGTTTTTCGAGACAGGGTTTCTCTTGTGCAGTTTTGTGCCTTTCCTGGAACTAGCTTTGTAGACCAGGCTGGCCTCGAACTCACAGAGATGCACCTGCCTCTGCCTCCCGAGTGCTGGGATTAAAGGCGTGCAAAACGATCGCCTGGCTCTTTTGTAGCTAGAGTTTTCCTGCCTGGCTCACAGTCACGACAAATCTCTCTCACCTGCCAGTCCCACAGCCGCTCAGACCCAACCAAGTAAACACAGAGACTTATATTGCTCACAAACTGTATGGCCGTGGCAGGCTTCTTGCTGACTGTTCTTATATCTTAAATTAATCCATTTCTATAAATCTATACCTTGCCACATGGCTCGTGGCTTACCGGCATCTTCACATGCTGTTTGTCATGGTGGCGGCTGGCAGTGTCTCCTCAGCCTTCCACTTCCCAGAATTCTCTCCTCCTTGTCCCGCCTATACTTCTTCCTGCCTGACCACTGGCCAATCAGTGTTTTATTCATTGACCAATAAGCAACATGTTTGACATACAGACCATCCCACAGCACTCTTTCATCAACTTATAAATGAGAATTACATTTTCAAAACAGGTGTATTTTCTTGACTTCTGTTAAATACTTGCTTCATTGAATGGCCCCATTGAGTACTCCTGACTAGTACTATTTGCTTATGAGTTGAAGAAGTCATTAACCACCTGAAATAATACCAGGGTTCCAATGCCAAGTTATATTTAAAAATATGCAAAGGAGGTAACTTGGGTGGCTATGGTGACATAGACAATAAGACATTTGCACAAAGTTGGAAATGATGACCAAAGATACAGCTTGCTTCTTTACCAGCTTTCCCTGTGGTGGCACCAATTATGACAAATATTATCCATCCACTAAAGCCAGGAAATTGACCTGGCCTGATTCAGAGTTCAGTAAAGCTCCGCAAAGACAATGCATCGAGACATTACCAGCTTCTGTTTTTAGTATTATGCCCTAGTATTCCAAGTTTTGTGTTATCCGAAGTTTGTGACACTTTATTGTTACATTGAATTCTATGGTGCAGATATGCCACAGTTTGTTTCAGTGTTTTTGGTTCCATGTTTAATACCAACCTGGGTTGGTAGTAAATACATTTTGAAGTTTATGTGTGAATATTTTTTTCAATGATAAACTCCCAAGTATGTAATTGCTACATCATATATTAAACAAGCTTGTTTTGAAAGAAATCAACAGGGGGTTGGTTAGAGAGCTGTGTGAGTACGGGACCCAAGCTCTCAAACCTCTAGCTATGTAAGTGTTTTCCCCTTTCCAACTCCTTCACAGCCTTTGTTCCTTTACTCTTATGTCACTCTTCTGTTTTTTATTCCCGACTCAGGAGCGTGGGTTCTGGGTTGGACACCTCTACCTTTATCTGGTGGATATATCAACTGCTCTCATTTCCCCTCTCAGTCTTGCTTGAAATATGTTGTATTTCCATTTTCATTTATTTCTAGAAACTTTACTTGTTTCTCAGGAATTTCTTCTTTAATGAGTGTTACTTATTTTTAGATCTACATCCAAACCACTTTCCAAATGCTCACTTTAACATGTATTGCAACCTGCTACATAGTGAGGGACATGGGTATTTTCTAAACATTACATGAGTAATTTGTTGTCCTTCTGTGTGTATCCTGTATACAAATACAGTGCTCAGTGGAAGCCAGAAGAGGGCATCAGGTACACTGGAACTGGAGTTACAGACCTTTGTAACTGCCATGTGGGTGCTGGGAACTGAACCTAGGTTCCCTGAAAGAGTAGCCAATACTCTCAATCATAGGGCCATCTTTCCAGACACATATTTCATATATTCTTAGATACTGTTATTTCATTTTCAATCATATTCTTTCAGGATTACAAATCTTGATAAATCAAGCATTATTTTACCAAATAAAATGTTAGCTTAATGCCTATTTTGTCATTACTCATTCACTTAATCTATCTTTCTATACATGCATTTGTTTGGTCTATATTTAAAATTATTATACATTAATTTGAGCTTCGGCTTCTATTTTTTTTCTTTCTTCACCTTCAAATTAATATGCTTTTGGTTTTTTTTTGCTTTCTTTGGATTGCTACAATATTCTTGAAAACAACATTGGGATAGTTTTATAGTAGTTGCCTTCACTTTATCACATAAACATAAAAGTTATCACAATCTACCCGTATTAATGTCTCATCACTATACAGGCATGCAAAAATTTTATTTCTACAAAGAGCCAGTTATGCGTATATTGTTACCAATGGAGGCATCTTAGGAAAAATGTCTTCCATGGACCATTTATTTAAAGAACTTGATACAGCACCCTTGGCTCTTGGCAAGCAGCAGCAATGACACCTGGCTCAGGTACTGGTCATCTAAAGAATAGGATCTGTAACACATTGAGAAGATCATAACAGAGGTTAGTTATATATTAACAAGAGTTCCATATATGGGGGAAATTGGGAGTCTCTGATCAAAGGGTACAAACTTCGGGTTTTTTTTTTTTTGAATGTATTTTATTTTATTTTACAATATAATTCAACTTTACATATCAGCCATAGATTCCCCCGTTCTCCCCCCTTCTGCTCCGCCCCCTCCCCCAGGCCCACCCCCCCTTTCCATCTCCTCCAGGGCAAAGACTCCCCCGAGGATTGAGATCAACCTGGTGGACTCAGTCCAGGCAGGTCTAGTCCCCTCCTCCCAGGATGAGCCAAGCGTCTCTGCTAAGCCCCAGGTTTCAAACAGCCAATTCATGCACTAAGCACAGGACCCGGTCCAACTGACTGGATGCCTCCCAAACAGATCAAGCCAATCAACTGTCTCGCCAATTCAGAGGGCCTGATCCAGTTGGGGGCCCCTCAGCCATTGGTTCACAGTTCATGTGTTTTCATTCATTTGGCCACTCGTCCCTGGATAGACTGCTGGCAATAGTCGAGAAATAGCCCGAACTGACCTACTCTGGTGATAGGATGGCCAAACACCCTAATTGTCATGCTAGAAACCCCATCCAATGACTGAGGGAACTGGATGCAGATATCCACAGTCAGGCCCCAGGTGGAGCTCCGGGAGTCCAATTGGCGAGAAGGAGGAGGGTTTATGTGAGCAAGAGTTGTTGGGAACAGGGATGGATGGAAAACTTCGGATTTTATAGAGTGGGAAAAATGTAGACCTCTGATGTGCAAAAAGAAAATTAGTTAAATATACTGCAAGGTATTGTAGGAATTTGTTAAGAACTTCCAGGCTCTTCAACTTCATGAGCAGTGGGTGATTTATTATCTGGCCTGCAGTAATCATTTTATTACATACATACATACATACATACATACATACATACATACATACTACACATATATACTCATAAATATATTATTATTATATCCTGATATATATATGTGAATATAAACAACAAATTTACACATTTTTATTTTAATTGAAAGTAATATAAGATGGTAGCAGTAAGGATGCCTTGATGTTTGAACAGCAATGGAGAGGTAGCTGCTACGGGGTTTGTTGACTAGCCTTGTGTCTCTTGTTCATGCCAATCTGAAATCAATCATAAAGTTATTATGCTGGGAAAGAGCAAACCATATAAAAGAACGTTGAAAACTTCCTGTCCTGAAGCTGATGAAATAATTGCAGACCCAAGACAGGGGATAATTGGCTATTTTGCTAGAATACTCACTTTACTTTCCAAGATGACTATGCAATTACGAATTACTAAGGTGTCATTCTCAAATCTCGAAAGTAGCCATAAGCATCCAGCATCTTTCCTTGGATTTATTCAGGCTAATGGGGGGAAGAAGGAGGAGGTATCCTATCAATGTGCATGCAGAGAAAATGGAAGAAATAAGATAGTGTCAGTGCTGAAGATACCTTGATGCTTCTTTTAAAGTCATAATTCATATTTAAATGGTAAAATGGCAGTTTGTAAGTGATAGGAAGGAGTTCAGTGAATTGATTGGCTGATTTCGATAACATATTGAATCGGTACAATTCTCTGCAGAGCATGTTTCTAAAATGTTTTGAAAATAAAAAAAAGTCAAGTTTCTGGATATATGTTTATACACACAATTTAATGATAATAATAGCAAAAAGAAGCAGAAGAAAGTAGCAACCATCAAATACATTATTTATGAATGCATAACTCTCTTCCTTCTCAGAAGGGTTTGTGTTAAATAAAAGACATTATAATACTTTACAATCTTTCTACCTTAAAATCTTGCTGAAGTCTTTTTTTGAAAAATAAGGGGAAGACTATATATTAATTTCCAGACCTTGCCACCACATTGTTCCTTTTAATTCTTACAACTAGCCTTGATGCTGTTATTAAAGCATTTAATATCTATTTTTATAGGTAAGGAAAATGGCATCCTGAAGTTATTAAATCATTTACTATCTATTTTTATAGGCTGGAGAAATGATATCCTGGAGTTATTAAACCATTTAGTGTCTATTTTTATAGTCAGGCAAAACCATATTCTGGTGAAGTTAGTTGCTGAATTCTTAAACACAAAGCTAGTAAACAAAACTGAGTTTGGCTTCCAAACTTTTATCCAAAAGTATTGAGTAACCCCAGTATTTGTGTATTTCTGGTACCTACTTGTACTTCACTATTGAAAGTCATATTACCATTATTATTATTATTTGACATGTCAAGTCTTAGAGTCTAAAAGCTCAATACTAACCCTCAACAACTGATGTTTAATAATGATCTATCAAAGCAGAAGCTGAAATACAATCAATTAGACAAATGCAAAGATAGGAAATAAAATGAATGTGTCTGTCTAGGGGGTAAAATAAAGGTTATCATGGGGCTCAGGTGGGTAAGCAAACTTGCTCTACAAGCATGAGGTCCTGAGTTCAGAGCTAAAGGACACCCATGTATAAAGCTGGGCACACCCATGTATAAAGCTTGTTATTCCAGCACCAGGGACACGGACTGAGACAGGAGGGTTGTTCGTTGGCCATAAGCCTTAATTCTGGCTTACTGAGAGACCCTGTCTCAAATGGAACATGGTAGAGTGATAGAGAAGGACACTCAAAAGTCTACTCTGGCCTCCATGTTTGCAAGAGTGTACACATGGGCGTAGCCCCACCCCCCCACAAACACATTAGAATGTGGGTAGTAAAGTAGAGTGATAGATCTAAGATATATTTTTGAAAGTTTTTAGGATGCTAGCTAGAAAAGTCAACAGACAAACAAATAACATTAAATAATTCACTGAAGACTGAAAAGAGAGTGGGCTGGCTAGACACACTCCATGATATTGAACCTCGTGTTATCTTCTGGCATCTCTTGCATAGTAAGTATTTTTGCTCTTCTGAGGTTATCACTCTAGAAAACACTGTTATGGTCTAATAGGAAAGAAAAAGGTATGTGTTGTCCAAAATAATTGAAAATGAATATAAACAGACAAAAATTGTGATGTTGCAGTCAATGTGTTCTTAGTCGCCTTTTCTTTGCATTCTCATGTGAAATACTAAGAAAAAGTGAAATCATTCTAGGCAGTGCAGTTTACAGGTTTATTATATTCTCTGCTTACAGATACCACACCAGGAGGCAGTGAGATCATTAAATCTTGTCCAGTTCTAAGCAGCAGGTAGAAAAGTCTGTGGAAGGAAAGAAACATATTGCACTAGAGGCAAATCCAACAAATTGAAATGTAGAGGAATTAGGACTCATTAGGACTCGGTGCATTTATTCAAAGCCTGGTTCAAGGTTCCTGTCTTCCTCTGGTATTTGAGCATCTAATGCTATTAGAATGTTCTTTTAGATTATAGATACAGTGCAAAAAACTGGAAGACACCAGGGCATGTGCTCTTTGTCTGTTTGGGGAACATTCAGTCTTGTTCTGAAAGTGAATAAGGATGACGTCAGACATGGCATTTCTCTTTTGTTGAAAATAGTCATATTGCTAATTATTTCTCTACACTAAGTCTCACTAGCAACTTTGTAGATATTCCATAAAGGAATGTAGAAGAGATAATAATGTAAATGAAAATGTTATCTCAAGTTCCTGTGATGCTTCCTGAACGTTACTACAAAGATAGTGCCTCATCAAAAATTATGGGTGAAATACTTCAAAGATAAATTAGTAATTTCTGAAAGTTGGCAAATACATATTGTTTATATCCCACATTATGTATGCTGTTCTTAACCTTGATAAGAGAAGCATCTTTGGTTTTTTAGTAGGTGGTGATTAATTCAGAGACTCAAGACAGTCATAGTGTGACTCTGAATGCTTAGCCATAGATGGATATCTATATCAACCCCCTCTGCCCTCCCCAGGTTTAGATAATATTGAAGAAGAGGGGACATAAAACAAATACGAGCAGAAAGATGGGGAGGAGTGTGGGAAGTACTGTCCTTTACACATGGCATGGCTGTTGGACATATGATGCCCCAGTAGCTGTGGTTATGGGCACAAGATCAAGCTGGTTAAAATTCCATCAAGGATGAGGAGGGGTTCATGAGGCCCTCATCCACCTGGTTTATTTTCTTTGGGAATGAGGCTACTGGTAGGATGCCCATATTCCAGTGGGAATGCCCACCCCCACATGCACATGGGCAGCACTACTCAAATTCAGTAGCTTATATTAAAAAAAGAAAAGCATATAATTTGTAAAGAAATGAACTAAGTGAAGCTATGGTTAGTTGGAAAGGGTAGTGGTACATTTGATCAAGATAGATCGTACATATGTGTGAAACTGTCAAAGAATATATAATGATATATTATTTCATATTATATTATTATACATTATTATATATTACTCAAACAATAAAAATGAATAAGAGAAGAAAATAATGTTTGAACAAATTAAGGAAAATAAAGTATGCAAAATGACTAACCTTCAGAGTTTACTACAAATTTTGTTTGATATTTTCACAACTAGGTTTGATAGAGTTTAAATAAGTATTAATTCAACAAAGTCATATCTGGCCTATATTACTTGCATGTTGTCCACTTATAATTTTGATGTTTGCTTCTACCAGGATGAGACTTAACCTATGTCGTCAGTCTATGTTTTAAAATTTTCTTGCATGCATTCCTTTACAGCATTTGAAGTCGTGTATTTAACTTTTATGGCAGTATCTAAAGACCAGGCTGGACTGGAACTTCCTATGTTGATTATCCCATCTCTGCTTCCTGAGTGCTGTGATTTCAAGAGTGTACCCATATACCCTGCTTCTGTGACCTCTCATATCAGACAATGACGTTAAAAGGAAATTGATGATGCTGTTAAGTGATAGCTTGTGGGGTTAAGTGAAACTCTAATAAAGTACTTAGCATAATACTTTTGCATAATAAACAGCAAGCACATGATATATTGTTTAAGTTTTTGTATTGAACTTAGAATATATATTGAGACACAAAATTAATACCAGATATACGGAAGGCTGAAGGTAAAACATGGCATTTCTTTCTAGGGTAATTTTTTTTCTTTATGATAGATGATATAACATATTGTCCTTATGCTAAAATATACAGACACACTATATGGCATATCATAAATTTATGTTTGCATGCATATGTACTTAGTTAATTTAGATTGGCAGACATTAAGGGCATTTGCTGTTTCCAACCATCCAGTCTTTCCAAGGTCATCCTTGTCAAAGCTCAGCTATTTCCAGGAACTCTCAAGATGAGCTGATAATACTTTTTGCTGTCTATCATTCCATGTTAGTGTTTGAAAATTTATCAGAATAATTCTCACTGGTTCATATTAAATTCATGTTAGCATATAATATCTAAAGGACATTATTAAAAATTGTATGAATTTTGCAGAAGCAAAGGTTTATAGTAGCTTCTTTAGCATAATTGTCATCAGAGAGGATTCATCTAGTAACTGATGGGAACAGATATAGAGACTCACAGCTAAGCATTGGGCAGAACTCAGGGAATTTTGCAGAAGAGGGGAAGGAAGGATTGTAGGAGCCAGAAGAGTCAAGGACATTACAAGAAAACCCACAGAATCAACTAACCTGGAATCATAGGGCATCACAGAGACTTAACTGACAATCAGGGAGCCTGCATGGGACTGACTTAGACCCTCTGCATATATGTTATACTTGTGTATGTGTTCTTCTTGTGGGACTCTTAATAGTTGGAGTGGGGGCTGTCTCTGACACATTTGCCTGCTTGTGGGACCTTCTTCCTCCTATTGGGTTGCCTTACCCAGCCTTAATATGACGGAAAGTGCCTAGACTTACTGCAACTTGATAAGTCATGTTTGGTTGCTATCTCTGGGAGCCCTGCCCTTTTCTGAAGGGAAATGGAGAAGGAGTGAATAGAGGGCAGAAGAAAGATGGGAGGAAGGGACTAGGAGGAGAAGAAGGAGGAGAAACAGTGGTCAGGATGTAATATATGAGAGAAGAATAAATAATAACAATTTTTTAAAAAGATTAAAAACATGGCAAATCTATCCAGATTCTCTCTGTCTCTCTGTCTCTGTCTCTTGTAGCTGGAAGTTTTCCTATGTCCTGCCTGGTCCACAGCTGCTCAGACCCAAGTAAACACACACAGGCTAATATTATTTTTAAACTATGGCCATGGCAGGCTTCTTGTTATTTAGTTCTTATATCTTAAATTATCCCATTTCTATAAATCTGTACTTTGCCACACAACTCGTGGCTTACTGGTACCTTTACATCTTGCTTCTTCTGGTGGCAGCTAGGAGCGTCTCCCCTGATGTGTCTTCTTTCTTCCCTCTTTCTCTTTAGAATGTCCCTCCTAACCTTATTCTGCCTCACCATTGGCCAAACAGCTTTATTTATCAACCAATCAGAGCAACACATTTTCACAGCATACAGAATGACATCACCCATCAGTCAGTCAGTCTCTCTCTCTCTCTCTCTCTCTCTCTCTCTCTCTCTCTCTCTCTCTCTCTCTCTCTGTGTGTGTGTGTGTGTGTGTGTGTGTGTGTGTGTATGAATATGTGTGGGCAGGCACACTTACCTATACATGACATGTGGAGACCAGAGGTCAGTGTTGGATATGTTCCTCCATTACCTGGCACTGTAGTCTTTGAGACATGTTCTCTCAATTAACCAGAAGGTGAGAAATCAGCTACACTGGCTGCCCATTGAGCACCTGGCATCCTTATTGCCCCTTCTTTGGTAATGAAATTACAAATGTGTACCTCTGTGTCCAGATTTTTATGTGGGTTCTGGGAACCCAAACTCAAGACCTCATCTTTGCATGGCAAGCACTTTATTTACTAAGCCATCTTGCAGCCCACAGTCGACGATTTTTTTAAAGAAAGATTTTATTTATCTTTAATCTCACCAGTAGACTCGGGGTCAACAGTCATAATCAATCAAAGAATAGGAATGTTGGTATGGTGGGAATTCTTACCATCTCAGATTATGCTATCATCTATAGAACTGACATAATAGTTGCTTTAAGACTGTTGTTAGGATGCAGTAGAAAGCCTAGAGCTAAAATTTTCACAATGTACATGCTTAAAAATGTAAGACATTATTCTTTGGTGTCTCTTGGGAACTGAATTGCATATAAAGGAATTCATGAAAATGAAAATGTCTCATATAAAATACAGTTGAAATTTTTCTGATGACTTCTTTAGGATTTACTTTCCCATAGAAGGATTTTTAACTGTATATTTTCCCCCCCTCCATTAGTTTTAATTCCTTGTCTGTGGTCAGACAGGAGGTTCCTATACCAAGAACTGTTTTTTCTCGGAGGTAGAGACATAAAATTATACAGATTTTAATAGTTTTTCTAAAGGTAAAATATGGATGTTCTGCTTCCTAAAACCAAGTTAATTTTCTTTTAATGTGCCTGGAACTTTTCCAAGATTTAAATTGGAATTTTGAATCTGATTTGCTTAAAGGGTTTGATATTTGCTATCATGGCTTATTTGTTTTGTTTTTTAACTTTAAAACTTAATTCATCAAAATAATGCTTCTGGCATACAACATTGGAAACCAGTTTGTTAGAAGTCCTTTGTCTCTCTGAGTCTCCAGAGCATAGATGCTTTGGAGAGAAATTCTTTGGCCATCTTCTAGAGGATAAATCTGGTTAAGGACCCACTTACAACCCCTCAAATCCTTCAATTTAAGGTACAGGCTAAGCTGGGAAGAGGACCATCCCAGAGAAAAAAGGCTCAGAATGAATAATCCAGTCTGGTAATCTTCCACTCCCTCCAGTTAAATTGTTCTTGAAATATGTAAGAAGAGTCTACTCTCTCCTAGGGGATAAGACATAGTTAAATGCCAAAATGGGTTCCAAAATGCAATAAAGTGAAAGCTGTCTAGTACATAAGTGTCTGTTGACCATGTACAATGAGGGAGACCCTGGGGAGATGTACCATTCAGATGCAGTGTATGGCTTCATCCAGTTTGCAGTGTAGAATAGCAAGGAAGATTCAATGAAACTTCAGGCATCACATCAAAAAGAAAAGAAAATTCATGAAAACTCTTTAGTGCCCTGGCAAATACAAATAATCCTTCTTTCACAATTGATATGTAAAATGTGATGATGATTTTTAATTGATTTTATGTATTCACAGGTTAAAATATATGAGGAAAAATATGTACTAAGTAAACATTGAAAAATAGCATACAGAATAAAATAAACATTAATAGCTATTGTCTTAGGAAGACAACATTCATCTTTTCCCTTTTTTCTTCTCTGTACTTCATTTTCATTGTATGGTAATAACTGTCCTTGCCAAGTTTCTGTGGGCATGTGTTCCTAGGAGATATAGATACAGAGCCCACTGAGGCCAGAGACATGCTATAAAATGTCTAGCTTGAAAGGAGCAGACAAGGCTTAAATGGCTTTGATTCTGTAGTTCTAAGGAACAGAGAGATTTGCATATGAATAAATGCAGGTAGTTTGAACATATTTCCAAAAGGATTGGCAGGGACACGCTATACAAAACACTAAATCAGCATTCTGAAAAAAATCACCCCAGGAAGACTATCAAAAGATTCCAGTTCCAAATGTGACAGGTAATGCCCTTTGTTTCCATGTACACGTCTCTTTTTCTCATATTCTAATTAGTGTGAGATTTCAAAACCGGTCCCTTTACTCACTTCTGTTCTTTCCTTCTCAGCAGCTTAATAAGTTGTAGAAAAGCATCGTACAAATTTAGAGGGAGGAATCAGAAACTCTTCGGTAGAGTAGATGTTGTATGTATTTTCCAAAACCCAAGTAGGAAATGGCAATCTCTAGAAAAAGGGTTTTGTTGAATGATATTTATATAATATGTGTTCATAAAAAAATAGTGAGAAGCTGTAAAATTCTTATGAAAAATCATCTGTGATTCTTACTATGGTTTAAAATACATTTTAGCTTCCACCTCCAACTTTGTTACATAATGTGATGCCCTCCCCCCTTGTCCCTGTCTACCTGTCTGTCTCTGTCTGTCTCTGTCTGTCTCTGTCTGTCTTTCTGTCTGTCTGTCTGTCTGTCTGTCTGTCTGTCTCTCTCTCTCTCTCTCTCTCTGTCTCTCTCTCTCTCTGTGTGTGTGTGTGTGTGTGTGTGTGTGTGTGTGTGTGTGTGTGTGTCTAGTACACTCATGCGTACTGATGCACATGGGCATGAATGAGTGAGCAAGTGTCACTCTTGCTGGCGTTTTTCAGGCTTCATCTACCTTGTTTTTGAGGCAGGGTCTCTTATTTGTCAAAATTTTTTCCAAGTAGGCTAGACTAGCTGGCCAGAGAGTATCACTAATGTGTACCACTGGGCCTTGCAGTGTTCTGGGCTTTTTATAAACCAAACTCAGGTCCTCACGCTTGTGAAGCGAATGGTTTACCAAGATAGCTGTCTTCTTACCCGCCCCCCCCCCTTTGCTTTGTACAGAAGAAAGGTGACATACGGAGTGGCTAAGCTCTGCCTTACCTAGGTGACACTACACACTGCCTTGGAATCAGCATAAGGCTGTATCCTAAGTGTTGCTTCACCTCTGCAGAACATTCAGAGGCACAGAAGATGCACAACACCAGTTTACTTGATGAGTAGGTGCCAGCCTGTTTTCACAGTAGGACAGACATGCCTCCAGAAGTATAGACGAACAAGACCAACCTGTCACCAGAAGTAAGTTTCATCATGCCCTCTTTATAAGCTTTATAAGGCTCCACATACTTGAAGGGCAAAACTCCATTTGTTTCAACTAAAAAGCAAAATGATTACATTAGACTAAAATTAGAGATATTGGGAGTAACTCTGAAGCCTCAGAAACCCCAGGGAAGTTCTCCAGGTTAGAAGATTTAGAACATAGTAGATTTCTTTCCCATGCCTGCCTCTTAAGGTCAACTTTCTTTCTCTTCCTGGAATAATCTCCAGGGTAGGATTCCACTGCTTTTGTCGAATGGCATATGTGTTACTTGGCAATACAGCATACCTTGTAATGGAAATGAACACGTGTAAGGTTGCCCTTACAGGCAGCTCCCTACGTTAAGTTTTAATAATGTTTTAAAGTTTATATAGAATCTGAAGTAGAAGAATTTGAGGAAAGTTGTGTCAAGATTATGGTAGCCCCACTTGCTGAGGAGCCCTTGTACTGAGATAACATCACCATTAGAAGACTCCTGAGGTCCATAGGAGAACATAGCCTGACAGTGTAGCAAGACTTGAGCCTCAACACTGTGTTCCGAGGATGTTCTCCACCTTCCTGTATGCTTCCCATCCGGACCATGATTCTCTATCCATGATAGAAGCCTGCACTTGAGGTTTCGCTATACATGATTAAATATCGGGGGATATTTGAGAGATTTTGATGGAAAATTGGTTTTCCACTAAAAATAGTTTCTCTGTGAAAATTAAATAGTTAGAAAGTGTTGGAGTTTGTTACCTTTGCTTGACTTCCGGTCTTCTACTAACCTCTGTACACAGCAAACGGCTTGGTATCAGAAAGCTTGATACCCATGTTCGCTTCTTACTATTTGGAGAATTGTATCTTGTAGGCTGTTGACTCCCTGCCTATTCCCTATATGATTGGCAAATTGACTTACCTATATATACTTTGATTTCTCTTCCTTTAAAATGCCTTGAAAACTGATAGCTCATCATAACTTCCACAATTTGAAGGAACCTGTACATATAGTTTTGATATCATTTATATTGTGCCTATACAAGTTTAAATTTAAATTTTATTTCTTGGAATGCAATATTACTTGTGCCTACTGCTATTTGTTTTCATGATTTCATTTTATTTAAAATTCTAAAGGGGTCAAGAGAACTTGTCATGCAAACACAGAGACCAGAGTTCAGAGCCCAGCACGGCACTCTTTTTGTGCATGCCCATAACTCAAATTGTAGTGGGGTAGGGACTGGGAGGTTGCTGGGGCTTACTGGCTTCTGCATAACTGAGATTCCACCTCAAAGGGAATAAGCAGAGCAGAACATGACAGAACAGAGAACTGGATACACTCTTCTGGCCTCTGCAAGCATACTCAAGCACACACGCACACATACAGCTCCCCCACCCCCACACACACCATACATACACAGATGTAAACACAAACATACGAACACATACACATCCATAATAAAATTTTGAGAGAATTATGATATGAAACCATACAAACTAGCCAGGCATGTTAGTACTTGCGAATGTACCCAACATTGGGGAAACAGAGCCAAGAATATTTCCTGGGTTTTAAGTTAGAACTGAGTGAGTTCAGTTGTATTTTCAGCATGGTTTATATAGAGACACCCTATTAATAAACAAAAACGTTTGAACATCTTTACCTTATAAATGCTGAAAACAGAACATAGACTAAGTTAATAGTTTCTTTGAGGAAAAGCTGGGAAATCTAGAATTCCAGCAAGATAAACACCTTCTTCCTTGCACTGGCCATGGGTTACTCTATAATGCAGCTGTTCTTTGTAAATACACTGCACTTCATTAAATACGTTGAGCTTGTGAGTTGGTAAAACCTGATCAAGCTCCCCAAAGGTCTTGATTTTACCTGGCTTTCTTTAATTAGATTGTACAGAACGATATTGGCTAACGTCATTCCTCCTGGGTTGCAATTAATTTAATCCAAAGTATGCTTCAGCCTTCAGTGGGCTTTTGATCTGGGAGTGTTGCTTTGTTCAGACTATCTCAAGCTCATTGATCTGATGGGTACTGGATAACACTGATAATGGAGGTCATTCTCTCCAATTAATCTTAACTACTTTATGGCTTTTGATGAAGTGGGTAAAATGGATAATAACCTATATTGTATCATTTAAAAACATGCCTTTATGAAGGCAAAATGTCTTTTGCACAAGCTAATTTTCAGATAAGTATATGTTGTGTCAATTCTCTTGAGAAGGTAATTTTCAAAATCCCTTGTGTCACTTTCATATGATGAGCATATTAAGCATTATAAATGGTAGGAACAGTATTTAGGGCAGGGAAATTCAAACTTGGCCTTCAATGATAAATGAGCTGAGAGAGTCTTACTTGCAGGTATATGTAGAATGGGTACCACTGCCCATGGTCTTCACACATTTGACACAACTTCTGTCCTGTTTTTTTGTGACAAATCTTCAGGCACTGTTACTTGTCATAAAATTGCCCTTAGTTTAGAATCACTAACAACATAGATTACTCAGACAATTCTTGTTCCAAATTTAAGTGTCTGTTTATCTAGAAATACATGTAATTGGGAAAAGACTGCATAAAATTTCTGTAATTACGTGTATAAGAATAAATGAGGTGTCACCTCACGCTGAAGACATTGGTCTACATCATACATCTGACTGAAAGAAAGGAATATCAAATGTGTAAAAGAAGTTTAGAAAAAAAAAAACTTTGTGTGTCAATTTTTCAGGATGTGTTAGGAGACATGCTAGACTGTCACATATGTTACCCAATTAATTTTCATAAGCACTGTAAGATTTATGAATTCTTTTCTTTTCTTCATGTCTGAGAAAACTACGGTTTGGAGTTGGTAACTGTGGAAGTCAGCACACTAGTGTTACAATTGGAATTTTAATGCACATCTGGGTCATGTCAAAGATTCTTTTTACCACCAAACACAAAGGAGGTGTTCGAGAAAATATGTTAATGCAATTGGTTAAAATATAAATGGCTTGGAGAAACTATGAAAAACGAATCTTGTTTAAATGTTAAAGGAAACAGAATATAGAGTAAGTTGCTCTGACCACAATTAAGCAAACTGATGCGTGCCTGTGAGAATACCAGGTGTTCTTGGAATACACAAGACTTGAATGGCTCCTGCAAACACAATTAGTCCTTTTTGTTTGCTGAGGATACGAAGTGAAATTGTCATGAACAACTATTAATATGGCTGTATGAATGAAGAGTATAAAATGTGTACACGAAGCATTTACTTATGGTCTTACATGCACGAATCCCTCTATATAATGGGCCTTTTGAAATCAATGATTTATTCTAGTTTGAAAGAAAATACCATCCTGCATTTTAGAAGCTTTTGTACTGGGAGAATGCAGGGTGCTTTGTTGGCCTCAAAGAACACAAAGTGTTTCCTTGAGTAGGAGACAGTGTTCAAGGAAATTAGCTGAATTGTGCCTCCCTGCAAGACCAGATGAATGGAACAGGAGTCCCCACTCAAACAGGGACACTTGAGAGGAAGACAGTAGGCTAGCCCCACTGAAGGGAGAGATCCTGTGTTAACCTGTCTCATGTATCTGCGATCCAAGCAGGACCTGGGTTCAGTGCGCATTGCTTTCTGACTAAGTTAAAATGCAAGGCAGTTTCTGTTTCTTATCAAAGTATCATTTTGCTACTGGATAATTTCAAAAAGATAGATTCAGAAGTTCAGGAAGCATTACACAGAAACCAGAAATGTCAGTCTTCTGTACCAGAACCCCACCCCTCTCCCCGCCCCCAGCAAAAATAAGGATGTCTAAGAAGGAGAAATATCATCCTCAGATTCACCGAACTTGTTAATACAAAGGCAGTCTAAGTCAGTACATGGCCATCTCTCTAAGAGATGCAGTTTTTCCCCATAATCTGATTTTGGTCTTCTACCCCCTGCTTGTTGCTTGTTCTAACAGAACCATTTATTGTCCACTCTTGTCTCTCATTCTTTGGAAATTTCTGGGTAAATAAAGATTAAGGCTTGATATCCAAATGTGCTTACAGTACTATTTACATCAAGTCCAGAGAGAGAGAGATATCCTCACAAGAGAATACATACACCAGCATCAGACATACACACCATATGGCCCTTCACAGACTGAACTACATGCCAACGACAAATGCAACCTAGAAATCACGTAACAGAAACCGGTATTTCAGGACCCTTCACTGGAACTTAGTCCTTGATGAAGACCCTTCTAGCTCAGAACTCAGGCAACAGGAGTAGAAAAGTCAAAGGGGCTCTTTGTCATAGGCAGGGAAAGGCAGCATTTAAGAGATCCTGGCAGTCTTACTGTTATCTACTACAAATTGTGAAGGGTTGTTGTCTATACCTGTATTTAAAGGCATCTTTTCCAAAATGAGTTCCTAAAGACTCAGCAAATGCATGTCTTATTATCAAAAAAAAAAGAATAAGAGTTTAAAGATGACAGCAATGATTAATTAAGTCCTGTTCTGTGAATCACCTGCACATCCCAATTATACAATTTGTTTCTGAGCGTCACTGTCAAGGTGGCTCCACTGCAAAAGCACTGCATGGGCTTTCACAATATTTCATACTGTTTTATTCAAACTTCATTAATGAATGTTTATTAACAACTATTGCAAATGAAAATCAAGAGGGTTTTGTTTTTTTTTTTTTTTTTTTTTTTTTTTGCCTGTTTTTGTTTGTTTTAAGAGGACGTCTTCCTGGTAGCCCTGCCTGACTTGGAACTGTTATGTAGACAAGGCTGGTCTCTATTCACAGAACTCTGTCTGCTGCTGCCTATGCCGGTCACAGAAGGTCCTATCAACCAACTGTCATGAACAGATATTTTTGAAGTAAAGTAATTTTTCATTCACTGGAGAAAATTAAACATGCAAGAAAGACTATATTCTAAACTACTGGCAGTAAAAAAGATGCTTGTAGACCTGAGTGTGAGCTCACATCTAACTTTGAGCGATGGACCCACTCACAGGGGCATCCAGATCCTGGAAGATTCTTGTTTGAATTTCAAAGGCAAGGCTGCCATGTCCCCAGGAGTGTCAGTCCTTTGTTATAATATTGAGAAGAGGCTTTCGACAAGATTTACATGTAAAAGAGGTAGAGAGATAATTCCTGATTCCACCTTTGGGAACACACGTGTTCTAAAAACAGAGAAAGTGAAAGCTGAGGGTCCTGTCTGAAGTGTGGTTAAGCTGAGGGCCATATTAATGCCATCCTGCCAAAGGAAAGCACACAGAATTATCAGGATTTAAGCTTTAACCTTTGGAGTTTAGCTTTATACCTATACCCAAAGAAAATTATTTACAGTTTAAAAATATGTATTTTTCTTCTTCTTTTAAAGTGATCATGCTCTTCTCATTACACCCGTGAGTCATTACCTTTGACTTCTTTTGTATTCAGCAAAAGCAACTCTTACTGCATGTTACACTTAAAAAGAATTTAAAATTGGACTTTGAAACTTTCTTCATCAGTTTTATTTGTTCTAATTAAAACAGGATTAGTTGATATTCACAAGTCATTTACAAAAATGCGTTCCCTCATTCAGAGAAAACATCTCATTACAGAAGCAAGTGGGGACTGCAAGGTTCCGAATTTACCCTAATATTTTCTTTACACTATCATTTAAAAAGCTTCATTAATGAATGGTTATTAACACCATCTGTGAATAAGGCTCTGAGTCCCTCATTTAATTCTGCCTTGTAGTTGTAGCCACAGAATTTTCTAGAAAACATGTAAGTCAGGAAATAGAAGCACAGAGAGGAGAGAGAGAGAGAGAGAGAGAGAGAGAGAGAGAGAGAGAGAGAGAGAGAGAGAGAGAGAGAATATATTAACGAGTAAGATCAAGTGGCTGAGGCTTGATGCTTTTGTGTAACAGCTACATTTTATTCACAGGGCAGTGCAGGTGGGCGAGTGTGTTATTGTCCTGTCACAGGTGAGGGAATTATAATCAAACTTATTAACCAACCCAACCTAGCTCACTGATATAGTAAATAAACATTTAATAATTATGTATCTGTTCCTAATTTGTGGTCTGTAATTCCTGTATTTCCTTAATTATAAATGAGAAATAGGCACAGAAAGGGGCTTTGGAATAATTTGGAAAATTATATTCAATATTAGAATATAAATTTCCAGGTGAATTAAACATATTAAAAATGCAAGCAGTGGGCTAAGATGTAGCTCAGATGTAACAGTGCTAGCCTAGCAACTGTAATGCCTAAAACAGGCCTGGTAGCAGGATACATGAGAAATAAACAAACAAATTCAATATTCGCTGGGTTGGAGAGATGGCTCAGCTTTTAAAGACTAGGCTTAAAAACAAATATCAGTCAATCAATCAATCAGTCTTGAGCCAGCAAGATGGCTCAGTTGGTAAAGACACCTGTCCCCAAGTCTGTTGTCTCCAGTTCAAACCCTGGGACCCACGTGGTGGAACAAGAGAGCTGACTCTTGTGTTCTGACCTTCACAAGTATATGTGCATCCCAATAAATGAATAAATGAAAAAATATATTTAATTTCAAGACAGGGTTTCTCTGTGTAGTTTTCGTGCCTGTCCTGGATCTCGCTCTGTAGGCTCTGTAGACCAGGCTGACCTTGAACTCACAAAGATCTGTCTGGTTCTGCCTCCTGAGTGCTGGGATTAAAGGCATGTATCACCACTGCCTGGCCATGTAAAAATATTTTTAATACAAACAATGTAACATTGTTTAAAAAATTTAAAACATTTTGACAACTGATAGCCCAAGAAAGACTCATCTTGGTTTATATGAACTTGGAAATTCTGTCTTTTCTATAAAGGATACAGATTCTGAGATTCAAAAAGAAAATAAAACCCTTCCATCTGCCAGTAAACTCTGAAAAGCAAACAGGCAGAAAGTACCTACGTCACCATTCACATAGGAAGACAACTTCATTCAAAACCTTTGGAAGAGCAAAGTGTATGAGTATTAGTTAGCCTGCATGTATATACATGTAGTGTATGCATGCCTGGTGCCCACAGATGTCAGAGGAAGTACCAGATTTGTTAGAACTGAAGTTACAGATGGTGTGAGCCACCGGGTGAATTTCAGGAACCTAACCAGGGTCTTCTGCAGGAGCAACAATTGCTCTTCACTGCTGAAGCATCTCCATAGCCTCAGCTAATTATTCTTCTATGCAATATTTTCTTGTTTTATAATACCACATGGACAAAACAGATGAGTTTCAAAATAGTTTTGGTTTACTCTTTCATGAAATCTCCATTTAAGAAATGGAAAACTGATAAGTAAAAGAGGAATGAATATGTGTGTGTGTGTGTATGTGTGTGTGTGTGTAAATATGTATGTGTGTAATGTGATTATATACATGAGATGTAATGACATATGTGTGATGTGATGATATATGTGTGATGAGATATATATGTGATGTATATAATCATATATATACACATACACACATATTGACTGGATTTCAAAAATCCTTAGCCAAAATAGCTAAGAAGCTAACTTTGCCAGCCTTGTTCCTTCAAGGCTCACTTATGCCAGAATCTATTTTCTTTTTCACTTTTGCAAGTAGATTAATAATTCTTATGAGACACAGGGATGCATGTGTCTCATCGTCACCTCTGCCATGCATACTTTGTGAATGGTAAGAGGACTTTGATACAATTAAGTATATGGATCTGACATTGATATAGATAGTCTTAGATTTCCTAGGAGAACCCAATCTTACCACATGAAAAAATGGGAAGTTAGGCAAAGGGAACATCATGGGCATTCTAAGTAGTTCTTGAGTCAGTATTGCCAGCTCTGAGATGGGAGTTGGGGAGAGGGGTGTCAATAGGATACACAGACTTATTTGAAAGCACAGGAAGGGACTATACAGTCTTGAGGACAAAAGAAAGATTCCTTTTCGGTAGCAAGAAGACACTACGACCTCAGATCTAGAAAAATCAAGCCCGAATCGCCTCTTAGCTGCTTACTCTCAGCCTCCAGTAAGAATGTGGCTCAGCTGACCTTGGCTTTGGCCTTTGAGTCTCAGATCCACAAAGACAGAGGAACTGGCAACCCTGAGCTAGTAGCATTTTTTAGCTACTCAATTTGTAGAGCTCTGTTATGACAGCAAGAGAGAACTAAATCACCACATTCGCATGCGTTTATCTGAGCAATAATTCACACGTTTATTTAATATACTGTTAATATTTCTTGAATTAGTTCATAATTGTTCTGCTAGGCAATATTGCTTGTTTTTAATCTCTTTTGGGTGAATTGCAATTTCCTGGAAGGTAGATTCCCAGTCCTCTTTACTCTTAAAGAGTGTGCTAACAAGTTTGTTGATACTCAGTTCCATGTGCTCTCTTAGTTTTTCAAGACTATGAAAGCCAGTCGATTTGACTTCCTACTTTACATGTATATGAAAATGGCATGAATTGTGAATACGACTCCAAATAAAGATTTAGTGACAGGATGAACAATGATTAGCTTAGTCAATATGCCATGCTCTCCATGACTGTACTACGTGAATGACAGACCCCCAATCCCTACATGCATTAGATGCCTTCAGTCTCTACATGCATAACAGGATCCTAATCCCTAGCTGTAGCCTCACTGGGAATATAGTCTTCGATTTCTCTTTTAAAGCAGTAACCAAAGTAATTTCCTCACACCATCTAACTTACAAACATGATTGTGCAGGGCATCCAGAACTTATTCTGCTTTTGTATTCTGACATTCACAGATTATTTCCTGCATAGTCGAAAAGCAATTCTTCACTGGATTCTCCATTACATCTGCTATCTTCTATAGGCTGCTCACAAAATAAATGAAGTTGGAGTTTGAGAAAAGGTGAGGGTTTTAAAACTGCACTAGGTTTTAGGTGATGGATTGATTCCTGTTAGACTTTGCAATTGATCAAGAAACAATAAAGGCTACTTGTGTATTTCCTTTAGTCATGTGGTAATACCACCAGAAGGCAAGCAATAGCAAGATGCTCCTCCTCCCAAACAAAATGACAGGTGAAGAATAAAAATAATATTAAAAAATAACCTGGATTAAAACTAAATCAAAACTCGGAGCTCTCTCCTTTCTTTTTCTTCCATCAAGACCAATTTGTGCTGCCCAAATGCTCTCGGATGTGGGGCCTTCCACTGGAACTTAGTTAACTCATCAGGGCCTACTACACTTAGAAAAAAGTGACCCTTTCTCTCCCAGCAGCTATCAATTGCTAACATCTTCTTGAATAGAGGTGTTATTCCTTTCATCTCCACTTTCCATGCTGGAAGTTGGACTGGCTTGTGCTTACATAGGTGTCATGGTTTGAAGAAGGATGACCCCCCACCATAGGCTCATGTGTTTGAAAGTTTAGACGCCTGGGAGTGGCACTACTTGGGAAGGATTAGTAGATACGGACTTGTTAGAGGAAGTGTATCATTAGGTGTGGAATTTGAAGATTCAAAAGCCCAAGCCAGACCCAGTGGCTCCCTCTCCTTGTTGCCTGCAAATCCAGATGTTGAACTCTTAGCTACTTTTCCAGCACCATGTGTGCCTGCATGCTGCCATGCTTCTTGACATGATGGCAATGAACTAAACCTCTAAAACTATAAGCCAGCCCCAATTCAATGCTTTCTTTTATAAGTACTGCCTTGGTAATTGTGTCTCCTCACAGCAACACAACACTGACTAAGACAACAGATCTTGATCAAGCTGTTACAACCACTGTCAGTTCAGTGTGCAGCTGCCCTGATGTGTCCAGTGGTCCCTGAACTGTTGTAGGAGCACTCATGTGCTCCCTTCGGTGCTGAACCTTCTACGGTTTCTTATTCTTTACATTTTGGCCAGCGTGGCTCTCTGTTGATCATCATCTACTGTAAACAGAAGTCTCTCTGATAATGGTTAAGAAGTGACCTAATCTACAATTATAATGATAAGTTATTAGGAGTTGATTAGTTCTGTGTCCATTTAACAAAACAATAGTGAGTTTTCTCCTAGCAACTGTGCCCTGTTTAATCTTAAGTTCTTGGCACAAAAAAGGGGCAAGTGATGGATTTTATCTTGTGCAGTGGTCCTTAAATTCAATCCAATAGTGGTTGTTTACCCCCAAGACATTGATGCCACTGATGCATGAGCATGCATATCTTCTCAGGTCAGTCATTATTGACATGCAGAGTTCCTAGCTGGGTAAGATTTATATTACTTTTTTTTTTTAATCTCAGGCAGCCTGCATAGCACCTTGCAGCAGCATAAAAGATAGTCAGTAGGGATTTAGTCCACTGGTGAGTACCAACCTGGTTTCTCCATGTTCTGTGACTCAAGTGTGTAGTGTGCAGGAGAATAACCAAGGACATTTGCAATATCCTGTAATGTTTGGGTTTATTTGTGATTCCATTGGCCCACAAATCCTAGCTTAGTCACTAAAGCCGAGACTCACATCAAAAATATATTTTTTTCAGGTTGAGTTTTCACTCTCTTGGGGTAGTCAATTTGGGGTTATACTTGGATTTTCCCCCTTTAAGTTCATTTCTCAGTAGGAATCTGGGATTGTATTTTTGCATAATTATCTATGCTGTCTGTCTAATTATTGCTCTTTATGACCAAGCTCATTTTTTACTCATTTGTGTTTAAAATCTCTTTGCCTTTGGTATTTGGCATTGCTCCTTATTCTGCATTCAGGAGTGCTTGCCTCTTTAGTAATCACACAGCTGATCACTTCTTGGGATTTATTCATCTGAAGATTTATGTTGCTTAATTCTATAAAGTGCTGTGTGCTGGGCTTTGGGAATGTTTGGTTCCCAGTGGAACTACTTCCTAGTAGAAGTCCATTTCCCAATTTGGTCATGTTGAGAAGTCGTGGCTCTGAGAAGTGTTGGCCGTTAAAATAAATTGATACCCTTTTGGAGTATGTGCTCTCATTCTGTGGGACTAGGTTAGTAACCGTGAATGTGATTGATTGACTGACTCTGGCACTTCCCTTCATTATCTGTCCTGTCACATGCTTTTCCACATACAACCACTCAGTACACACACACACACACACACACACACACACACACACACACACACACATTGTGCAATCCTATCCAACACCTGTGATCTTTAATAAGGCTTCCTGAAGTTGTAATTGCCTCATCTTGAATGTCCTTTTTTAAAGATGAGAGTGAAATATTCCTTTTTCTCATATAAATTAATTACCTCAGTTATTTTGTTATAGGTGTTGAAAATGTGTTAAGACTCAGAACTGACATATCTTCAAATATTTTCTACCTCAATTTTCCTTCACTATGTTTACCTTGTATTCTAAATAAAATATATAAACAATTATTTCCTTATTTTTATCTCTCTGCTATCTATTAATATTATGGATAATTTCACTACAGTTGCATTTATGACCAAATGTACATGCATGCATACATATAGATATATTATTGCATTTTCATTTCTTAGAGTATAATTTATTAGAAAACTTATAGTACATTTATTCTTTGTGTGTGTGTGTGTGTGTGTCTGTGTGTGTGTGTGTGTGTGTGTGTGTGTGTGTATGCATATGCTTGTTTGTGTGTTTGCCCCAGGTCTTGAGTATAGGTCAAAAGACAACTTGCAGATATGCTTTCCTCTCAAGTCACCAGACTTAGTGGCAGTTGCATTTACCTGCTAAACCGTCTGACCATCCGAATAATCATTTTAAAATCTGTGTCTGTCTTGGTCACTCTTCCCATGTGCTGCATTATATCCCTAGACAGTAACTACATGATAAACTTACTTTATTAATTCAGGTATCTATCAGTGATGAGGATTTAATTAAAACTCACATGGCCTTTCATGTGC
>CABHPR010156384.1:51877-65368 GCA_902168415.1 Peromyscus melanophrys | reverse complement strand
GATATCTTCTTTAATATTGTAACTGTAATTCTTGCTCGATAATTGTTTTGTTATATGTAATTTTACTATGTTAAAGTTAAAACCTTCCTTTTTGAAAAAGAAAAAAAAGGAGAAATGCTATGGATATCGCTCTGTATCAATAAACATTGATTGGCCGGTAGTCAGACAGGAAATATAGGCGGGACTAACAGAGAGGAGAATTGAGGAAGGAGGAAGCATAGGGGAGATTGCCTGGAGCCGCTGCCAGGACAAGGAAGATGTAAAGTACCAGTAAGCCACAAGCCACGTGACAAAGTAGAGATTAATAGAAATGGGCTAAATATAAGAGTAAGAGCTGCCGGGCAGTGATGGCGCACGCCTTTAATCCCAGCACTCGGGAGGCAGAGCCAGGCGGATCTCTGTGAGTTCGAGGCCAGCCTGGGCTACCAAGTGAGTTCCAGGAAAGGCGCAAAGCCACACAGAGAAACCCTGTCTCGAAAAACCAAAAAAAAAAAAAAAAAAAAAAAAGAGAAAGAGCTAGACAATGGTAGGCCTGAGCTAATGGCCAAGCAGTTTAAATAATGTAAGTGCCTGTGTGTTTATTTTATAAGCGGGTTCCGGGACTGGCGGGACTTGGGAGCTGGAGAGAAATTCTCCAGCAACAGTCCCCAGTGTCTCTTGCTAGCCTGGGGGAATCTTCACTGAACAGACTTCTGACATTCCCTGCTTAATCCATAAGTTTTTTATTGTGTCACAGAAGCCATGTCCCTCTGTAGAAAGCGATGTGATGGTCCTCCTGTTTCCTATGACTCTGCTTTGCATGTGGGTTTCATGAGCACAAGAGTCTCCTCAGGCTTATTAGCGCCATCATCCCCTTTCCTCTATGGAGCGCCCCCAGCACACAGTTAGCACACGATGAATACTTTAGTGAACAAAAGAATAGACCAAAATGGAGCCAAAATGTGTACTTTGGATGGATGTTCTCATCATTACCACGGAAGAAAACAATGCGAGACCCTGGCCTTCTGACAGCTCACCAATACCGTCTACGTAAAGAGAGAGAAGGGCTCAGCCACTGCATACTGCCGCACCATGTCCCTCCCCTGGCCCAACACTGGATTTCAGACAACCAAAGGAAGCATGTTGGTCATCGACGAGTTTCAAAAATAACTTGCCATCACATTTTCCATGATGCACAGATGACAAAGGAAACGTGATGGAGATGGTTAGTGGCAGGGACGGGTGGGGCAGGGAGGGGTGAGCGGTCACATGTCACAACAGTCTGAAACCAACAAGTTCTTCTGACAACCATGTTCATCCTTTGGACAGGCTTGGTTAACCGTCTGTGTAAAGGGAGGAATCAAAGTCTGTCTTTATTGGAGGGACAAAGAGAAAGATGTAAATGCGGGGTCTGGCAGTGGAGAAGAAGCAAGAAAAGAGACTGATAAACAGGCACAAAACAATTCCTGACAGCCAAAAAAGGTACTGTATATTAGCTGCTGTGGTGTGAAATGGCCCAGCAGAGATCCGCGCAACATCTGCCCTCCTCATTTCTTGTGTGTCTACATATTCATGGCCAGCTTTGGAATTCTCAGGAGGCACTTGAGTGTATAGGAAGATGAGTTCCAAGGAGCCACAGCCTCCTGCTTTGCTGAAGGGGAAAACGAAAAACAAAACACCGTGCCTCCCTGATTCCGCCTCAGGCTCAAGCATTTTGGGTCCTTTATGAATCAAGGAAGACATTCGGTATGTGTGGAAAGGAAGAAGAAAAGGGAGATGAAGCAGTAAATGTGATGAACGTGCCCGGTCTGTGTTAGGACCACATGCTGGGGAAAATGGTGATGGTCCTGGACTTAGACAGGATTGGTTTGCATCCTGGCTCACCCTCCTACAAGCTGTGTGGGAGGTCACTTACCCACCTGAGCTTCAGTGTCTGCATCTGAGAAACGAGCGACTGTCTGGTGCTGTGAGTGGGAACTAACACTTGTATAGTGTTGAACATGAATACACAGTAAATATGTGTTTATCATTCAGCTCAACTCGAGCATCCATTGACCTCTTCTTCTACTTACTGAAGTAAATTTTACAAAGATCTCAGATTTAGGACTTTTGATGCAAAGTCAACAGTCTCAGAGGATCACAGGGCATCATGGTGAGGAGGGTGAGGCAGGGCACTTCCATCCATGGCACAAGGCACTTCCATCAGTGACACAGGGCACGTCCATCTGTAGCACAGGGCACTTCCATCAGTGACACAAGGCACTTCCATCCTTGGCGGTCGAAGCAAGAAGCTGTGGTGACTCACATCGTCATCAACCAAAAGACAGCCATAAACCTCTTCTTCATATTGAGCTATGTCAACACTTTCGACACTTGCCTGAGTTTGTAGAACTACATCAGTTCTCAGTCAGCAGGAGCACATGCGCATGGCATCCAACACTAAGAGTCCAGTGAGGTGAGCTCAAGGCCAGCCTGGTCTACAGAGCGAGTTCCAGGACAGCCAAGGCTACCCTGAGAAACCCTGTCTAGAAAGAAAGAAAAACAAAAACAAAAAGAGTTCAGTGGGCATGTCACAGCTGCCAGTTTCCTACCTGTCCCTTCTGCTTGGCCTCTGGGTTTTTCATCTGTCAGAATCCCTGGGATCTCCCAAGTTTTGCTGGGTTCTTCAGGTCAGACTCAGAGTCCTTTTCCTTGGCTCCTATTTCTCCACTTCCTCAGGCATTTTATAAACAAGTATTGAGAATCTGTGAGAGTCCAGGACAGTTGCCTAAGATATAATGGTAAATAAGTCCCATTGCCACAGCCCAGAGGAAGACTAAGAACTGAGCAGACTAAGACATTTGAGCATGACCCTCGCAGTTACGGTGTGCACATGCACCCAGGAGCTATGGAAGAGGCTCTTGCACATCTCATCATGGTCAGGTTGCTTTCCCTGCACTGTAGTTTATTACAGACATTGTCATTCTCCTGGTTACATGTGAACTCCTTGAGGACAGATGCTACCTCATTTGCCATATATTCTTTTAAAGTATTGTACACGACATTAGAAATAGTGGGTACCCAATGGACGTGTTCTTGTGTTATGTGACTTTTCCTAGGAAAATGTGCAAGACCATCTAGTCACACCAGGTAGTCACCAACAACTGAAGAAATAATTCCACCCAAGTCTAGCTTGGCAAGCCAGTGAGTTTACTGGAGTTACTTGAAGGAGCATGGGTGTTTCAAAGGCTGCATCACCCCCAAGACCCTACAGCTGCATCCCTGGATCTCACTACACAGTTTACAAGCAGCTTGGCTGGTTTCAGAGTCTCTTATGCTCAGCCCTTGGTACTGCTTATCAAACCACAGGGATGGAGGTCAGGTGGGCAGTGTTGTCCTTGTGAATCTTGTAAGTTTCAGGTGCTTCCTGAACTTTGTAAGTTTTATTTGCTTCCAGAACCTTAGAAGTTCTGTTTACTTCCTGAATCTCAAGGAGCCTTCTTCTAGGCAGAATGTTTCAATTTGGAGGAAATAGCTACACAGCAGTTTTGAATGTACTGTTTATATGTAGATGTGCAGAGGCTATGGGCAGTAAGCACTTGCAAATACCTTGGTCTGTCTGGGGAAAGCCGTGTATATGGCCTAGTGATTGCAAGAGCTAGGATGGTAAAGCAGATGGCCTGAGTTCCAACTCTCCTAACAGTCCTGAATAACTGGGTACATTAAGCAAAGCACATTTTCTTGATATCTTCTACTAAATAAAAATAATAACATGTACTATGTGCTGTAAAGATGAAATGGGTTAATCTGTTCTTTTAAAGTACTTTACCAAAGGGCCTTATTGGTCATTTCTAATAAACATTAGTTACTACCTCCTTCTAAACAGACTTGAGCCTCGGTTCCTACAGGACATGAATGGCCATAGACAGAATTCAAATCCACAGATGACTCTGAACTTCCTGCCAAGCCTAACTATAGTCTATTAAAAATCTAGAAACTTGCAGATTCTTGACATTTACAGGCCAAACCTTCACCTTCTCTGGTCACATTAATACAGTGATGTCTTCTTGGGAAAGTTTGGTTTGAAATCATTCTTTGTTTTTTAGTAGATCAATGTGAAAAGCCTTGTTAAGATAATTTTTAAATGGATATTTTATTATGTTCCTTCTATGTGCTGTGTACTTTATGTGTACTACTTTCTGTCTTTAAAACAGTATTCTAGGTAGGTAGACATTTTTGTACCCATCATACTCAGGGAGATCAAGTTATTCCTGCAAGGGTCATCCCATGGGTACCTCATGGTCTGTTTGACCTCAGTTCTGCCATTCTGTCTTTGTCTCTTACAGACTTTAGTTGGTTCTTGGGTTCATTATCCATGATCTACTTACAGTTGAGGAACATTAACATTCCAAAAAGAAGTCAAAATGGTAACATTTAAATAGAATCATTGAAAATGCCTTAGTGTACAATTTCCGTGATTTAATATGATTCGAGGTAGAAAGAGGGTTTGAAGCAGCCATCTGACCCCAGTCTGAACTTGTAGATGGCTCAGCTACAAGGCTGACTGACGTGCGGCTGCCAATCTCTCTGTCTAAGGTTGTTAGGCAGGCACATTGCAGGCCTTTTGTTTGCCAGTTCTGATCTTTAATAGCCAGTAATCTAGTTTATCCTTTTTTGCGTCTTGGTGCTCTCTTTGCATGCTAGACCCATTAGCTTTTACTCTGTCCATTACAGATTCAGAGAACAGCTGGTCATTGCTGCCTTTATAATTATCTTTCCTGTGGCCAGCAGCAGCACTGTCCAAGAGAAATACACTGTGGACCACATGAATAATTTTAAAGTAACTAGCAGTCAGTCTCTAGGAAGTAAATGAAACAGGTGGAAGTTCATTTCAATAACATAGTGACCATTTCAATAACATAGTTACTATGATAAATCACCACAAGCTTGGTGATCAAACACGATACATTTATTCTCTGTGAATTCTGGAAGCTCCAAGTCCCAAGTCAGTACTACTGGGCTGAACTGTCTACAGTGCTGTTCTTTGCTGCTGCTCTGGGAGAAATGTCCCTTGCCCCTTCCAGCTTCTGGTGGTGTCTGGGTCTTCCTGGCTGTGCCCTGGCACTCCATTCTTTGCCGGCATCTTTCCGGCTACCATCTCTTGTGCATGGGTCTAACTCCCTCTAGTTTTCTTTTATAAAAAATACACGTTTGCAGTTAGGTTCAGGTCAAGTCATGCAGAGTGATCTTCCCATCTTAAGATGGTGGCTTTCATCGTATCTGCGAAGGTTTTTCTTCCAAAGAAAGTACCAGTTACAGGGACTAAGGATGAAGGCTGTTAGTCTCCCCATTATGAATAATGTATCTTACCTGATCAATATACCCACAAGATTATCATTTCAGTATGTAATTCCTCTATTCCATATGACAACTTCTAAGTGTGGTGATCAGCTTATAGCAGATACCAATAATAAATAGCCACCTTTCAAGTGCCCAGTAGCCACGTGTGGGACTGTATTGCACAGTGCAGAAAGAGACTCTTTAGTGTCTTGAGGGGATGATTTTCATTCCTTGCTCAGAAGCAGAGCATTTTCTAGCTGTTTCTGCCTTGGATATCTTTGTTTCTGTCATCATCTGCGCAGTTATTCACTTTCTGTCTCACAGAATAGCTGTGAGGATCAACTTAGGAATGCTCTTGAAAACCATAAATGATTGCATGGTCCCTTCAGGAGCTACCAAATCAACTGCCAGAATGCTACAAGAAAATAGAAAAAAAAAAAAAGGTGGAGTGGGACCGCTCTGCAGACTAGCATTAGGGCTTGAGCAGTAGAACTGGTCATGGTAAAGAAATATGAGGGAGAGAGGAAACTGCTTAGGGAAACATTGAAACAAAATCTCTTTGCAGTATGGGTGGTATCCACGTACACAACCAATTCACTCTGTCCTAGGCATAATGCTAGGTGCTGGGTGCAATGCTCAATAGTTAAAATTTAAAAAAAAAAAAAGTACAGTTCTTTCCTTCTGGCATTCAGAGTACAGAGAGGAGAAAGAAATAAAGTACAAACTGCAACTCTGAACAAAACTGGTTGTCAGAGAGAGGGAAAGGAGCCTCAAAGAATCGAAGGTTCCCCGGAAGAATAGCCGTGATGCTATGGAGCATAGGTAAGGATCAGCATAGTGAAGGAGACAGAAAAGGACATTGCAGGTGAGGGACATTCATACACAAAAACCTTTTCGTGGAAAGAATCATAGCAACATGGCAGACAGAGCCAAGATGCCTGCAGAGTGGAGAACAAGCAGAGGGTCCAGGCTCAGGAAGAGACCAAGCAGGAGGGGATTTGATTGTACTGACAAATAAGAGCTATCATTTTTTTCCTAAAGTAAGCAGTAATCGAGAGTGGGTAGGTAAAAGGCATGAGAAGGTACAAGTAGATGCTGAGAGGGTACTACAGAAGTCCGAGGTGACGGGATAGTACAGAATGATATGAAATGAGCCCCACAAACCCCTTTATTGCACAGGCTTCATTTAATCCCTTACAAAGGCTTGTTAGATGAATCCAAGTGGCTGCTTTTTGCCATCCCTAACGTTAGACTATAAACCAAGTTACTGTAATTTCTCCTCTGGATCACACCATCTGTCTTTTCTAGAGTCCAATATTAATTCTACACGTGGAAGCCGAAGAGATCTTCCATAAGGCTACCTCAACTCTCCTCAGTGACTTCCCATCTCACTCAGAACAAAAGTACTTCAAAAGTGCTGCAAAATCTGGGCTTGACCAAGCCAGACCTCACCTCCTACTGTTTGCTACAGTGATCATCAGGTAAGCCAAGCCTCATCTCAACTCAGAGCCTTGGCATTTGCTCCGTCTCTGCACAGAACAGCCCTTGACTGGATCTAGCCATCCCATCTCCCCCAGTCTTCTTCACTTGGCTTCCTTATTTAAAGTTTTAATTCCGTATTTTGTGCCTCCAAAGATAAGGGAACAAGCCCACGGAGGTTCTTGGGAGAATGGATTCTAGGATATAGGAATCACAAACGTAAAATCCTGGGAGAAGATAAAGAGAAGAACAAGGAAGTCAGAGGTCTGCCTCATAGTCTCTGCATGTACATCACTTCGAGGTCAGTAATCACACCCAGTGACAGGAAATCATCAGAAGGCTTCTATCAGAAGGATGGTGGAACCAGGCTTATATTTTAAGTGATTCAGTCCAGATGCTGTGTTGAAATTTGATTTAAACTGGGTAAGGACAGAAGCAAGAATTGTAGTCAGAAAGCAGGAGCTAAATCCTGGTGACCACCCTGATGCTAATACCAGTGGCATAATGAGAAAGATGCAGATTCAACACACGCTTTGCAGATAAATGTGCCAGAATTTGATGACAGACCAAATGCATGGAGTGAGAGAAAGAGATCTGGAAAATCCAGAATTCATTGCTGAGATTGAAAAGCCTACAGATTAGAGGAGTCACCAAGAGCTCCATGTTGGAAGTCAACTGGGACTGGTCATCTGACATCTGATTAGTCGATTCAGGATACTGCTAGAAAATGCTGTAGGCTGAGTTCTTATGAATGAAGGAAATGAGTGTCTCTTCGTTGTGGAAGTTTAAAGTCAGGGTTTGAGCACTTGGTTGGACTCTGCTGAAGACTCACCTCTGGATTGAAGATAACCACCTCCCCTCGTATTCTCAGACAGCAGGAAGAGGGTGAGAGAGTTTTCTGGGTGGGTTTTTTTTTTTTTACTGTTTATTTTTGACATTGTAATTTAGTTACATCATTTCCCCTTCTCTTTCTTCCATCCAAATTCTCTCAGATTCCCCTCCCCATTCTCCTTCAACTTTATGGCCTTTTTTTTCAACAATTATTATTACTTGCTTGTATGTATTTGTGTATACATATGCATTCTTAACTATAACCCATTGAGTCCATATATTGTTACTCCTATGTTTGCTTTCAAGGGTGAGCATTTGGCATTGGACACCAGTTGGTGTGTCTTCCCTGGAGAGGACCACCTTTCCCACTCCCAGTTTTAGGGTCTCATGGACTTTTCTCCATGCAGTTTGGCATGTTCATTGTGTGTCCTTCTTGTTCAGCTCCCATTTGGGAGGTCATGCTAATGAGACTTTATGTACAGACGGAGTTTCTCTGTGTCTTGGCAGCTGCTCCCAAATAACCACAAAGAGGCTTATTATTCATTATAAATGCTCGGCTGGTAGCTCAGGCTTATTACTAACTAGCTCTTACAACTTAAATTAACCCATTTAATTAATTAACCCATTAATAAATCTACATTTTGCCATATGGCGTTACCTCTCTTTTATCTTGTACCTCCTGCTTCCTCTCCGAGTCTGACTGGTGACTCCTCTGACTCCACCCTTCTTCTTCCCAGTGCTCTCTCTGCCCTGAAAATCCTGCCTAGCTATTGGCCAATCATCTTTTTATTAACAACGAGAGCAACACATTTTCATAGTGTACAGAAGGATTATTCAACAGCATTTGTGGGTATAACTTCTGGTCCTCTGACTTTTACAGTCTTTCCTCCCCTCTTTCATGATGTTCCATGAGCCTTGGATGTGGGAGTGTTTTGTAGATGTTTGCATTGAGACTGGGCTCCACAACTCTGCATTTTGATTGGTTGTGATTTTCTGTAATGGTCTCTATCTGTAGCTAACAGAAGTTTCCTTGATAAGGGGTAAAGACTAAAATTATCTTAGGGTATAAAGACAAATGTTTACAGATTATTGTTATAGATTATGCTGACTTAGTAAATTAATGGCTGTAGGTTTTTCTCCAATAACTATGACTTCACTAACACTAAGTAGTTGGCCGTGTTTCCAGTACCAGGCATGGTATCCCTCTTGTTGAATATGATAAGAGGGCTGTAGGTTACTGCCAGGGTGTGTGTGTGCCATTACTGCATCACTATAGTTCTTGATCTGGTTCACAGATGTCATAGTGGATAGGACTACTGATTGCTTTCCTTTGGAAGCTTGTATGGAGCTTTCCAGTATCATAAAAGATATTCCCCAGGAGGGGTCTTCAGGTTGGTTTTTTGAAAATAGGGGCACTAATTCCATTGATGAGGGCTCTACTATTGTTATCTAGTTATCTTCCAAAACTCCATTTCTAAATACCACTATGCTGATCATCAGAATTTCAATCTGTGAATTTTGGCAGGACATAAACTTTCAATCCATTGCAACAACCAAGTGGAGATATCAGTAAGGCCATCCCATATCTAAGTTATATTTAGGAGGGAAGGTCAAGCTAGGTATATATGTTTGGGCTTCATCAGGGTCTGCACGGTATTTAAAGCCCCACACTTGGAAGAGACTATGAGAAATGCAGCTACTAGCAACAAAAACAATATACTGCTGGTTCCCAGTTGTAACATGCTGACAAGTTGGTCATTCTGGGCTAGAACCTACACAGAGAGAAGGAAATGCTGTGAGTGGGTTAAGTAAAAGGAAGTGACGTGGGCAGGAAGTTGCGGCAGAGTCTGAGCTACTGCTCACAGATGGCCTAAGTCATAGCTAACTTCACAGATATGTGACCAAATTAACTCTCCAGCTCAACTGTCTGCTTTCAAAGACTCAAATATCCTCCAGGACCAAAACTTGTACAGGAGTTAAGATGCTCATATCACCCCTGAGCTGATTTATTGTCCTGAGCATAATTTTATATGCATTCTTCATCCAACCATTTATATTCTGCCTCTGTGATCCATCAAAGCTCCCAGAATACAGTAATTATAACAAAGACGATAATGATCCCAGTTTCCTGCCCATAGCCAAAGGAAGAGGAGAGCTCTCCTCGGGAGTTTCTGGGCAGAGCAGAAGGCAAACCTAGTTTCCACAGTCATCCACTCCTCACCTCAGCTTTACCAGTTGCCTTGGGTTCTCTATGGGAGTCTGATCTGGGGCACAAATATTAAAGTCATAGTACTCCATTTATGAGGTGTGGAAGATAATAAAATGTATAAGATGTGATGGATGGGATTTTACATCCACTCTGCTTCCATCACTTCCATCGACATCATCACCAGGTGGAGTGACTTTAGTATGCCCAGAGGTCAAAACACAAGTTGCTCTTCCCTTTTCCTTCACCGCCCAGCCTACAGCCATGGTTGGATGACTCCCGGTCTAAAGAAGCAGCCAGTGCCTTAGGCAGTCAAAATCAAGGACATCACCTGTTTTTATACTTTATCTCTCAACTCCTTACCATCCTACCTTATCCATTGCCTGCCTGTTTACCAAGTGGCTACTCATTATTAACCTCTGCTTCACATGAGCTAGCCTATAGCATAAATTTCCTCTTAGACTAGAAATCTCAGATGATCCTGTCCCCATCAACTGGACTGTGAGATGCATCTTTTCAGAATGTAGACTTGCCTTTGACACTAGGAAGACATGACAGAACTTTCATATGGTTAAAACTATTCACTCAATTATTCATTTAAAAATATATGGAGTTCACCAAACACGCTCCAGGGATACATCTAATGTATGAGTCGAAGGATGATGGTTGAGTAAATGAAAATATAGTGGTGATCAAAATAGTTTCCTTGCATTCACAGAATATAAAATTATGATAGAGGACAATAGTAATTGTGTTAGAATTCTATAGAGTAGTGGTTCTCAACTTGTGGGTTGTGACCCCTATGGCAAACCTCTTTCTCCAAAAATATTTACATTTACATTATGATTCTTAACAGTAGCAAAACTGTATTTATGAAGTAGCAACAAAAATAATTTTATGGTTGGAAGTCACCACAACATGAGGAACTGTATTAAAAGGGTCCCAGCCTTAGGAAGTTTGAGAACCACTGCTACAGAGGAAAAGAAGTCATAGATTAAATATATATTAGAATATATATTAAAAGAGGACTTATTAGGTTGGCTTAAGGTCTGGGTAGTCCAATGGCTGTCTGAATGCAGGAGAGACTGACAGACCGTGACTGTTCACTCAGCCCATAAGGCTGGACACCTCAGCAGTACCAATCAGGCACTGAGACCTGAGTGTTCCTAGAGAGCCACTAGTCTTCAGTCCTCATTGGAAAGGAGAGGAGGCTGGGTGCATGTCAGTTAAGGACAGCAGCATCAGCAACAGTAGTGGAGATGCAGCAGCAGCAGGGCAGATGAGCTCTCCAGCAGACAAAAGTAAGATTTCCCCTCGTACCTCCTTATATCTGAGCTACCACTGGAAGGTGCTGTCCACATTTAGCCCCTTCAATTAACCTAATCAAGAAAATCCCTTGTTTCTTAGTTGATTCCAGATCCTATCAGATAACCAAGATAAATCATTAATAATCACACATGTATCTATATAATAAACACATTGTCCTAGATACCATGATGAGGAAAAGATAGTTGCTACAAGGCTATTGTTTGGTAGATTATCCTATTAATATTATGGAATTATGTCTAGATAGATAAATAGAGATAGACAGAAAGACAGACAGATAGATGATAGAGATAGATAAATAGATGATAGATAGATAGATAGATAGATGATTGATAGAAGATAAATAGATAAGACATCAGATAAAATCAGCTTACATAAGAGGACATGTGACTGTGTGTGATATTCAAGATATAAGGTTGTTCTGTGTCACAACCCTGAAAGGAGACCCCAAAGCAGAGGGGATGGGTGTTGCTAGGTTGGGAATCCCTAGAACTTGGTTGTCACCTGCCCCACACCAAGATGGTGGGATGTTACTACTCAGACCTCCAAAACATCCGTGTGCATTCACAGTCAGCCTGGGACCACACCTGTGTGCAGACAGAGCCCAGTGAGAGATGCTCAGACCTCTCAGACCCCAAAGAAAAGTAAACAAAGATCCTTAGGGGTAAGTTCAGCCTGGAGGCAAAAAACCGTAAGGCGCTGTCCCAGCTTCACTAAACTTTTGTTCCTTCCTTCTTCCTTCTCCTCTTCATCTGCTTCCGACCACTTTCTGAAGTCCTCCTGGTGAAATCGGGATCTTCCCAAAGTCACAAGCACTGGAAACGCATTGTTAAAATCTCCAACACTTCTTTCTGACTCCTTTTAGCTCAAGAAACTCTAGCTTTCAATGGATAAAGGCCATCCTTTCAACCAATCTGATATGTCTATGGAGGCAGGAATTGTGTGAATCGTCACCATGAAAATGCACAGGCGGAGGGCAGACAGGGAGACAGCTCTGGGGGTGGTGGGGAACAAAGGAGGTGTTATGTGTAGTACAACCATTCACTGCAAAGGGATTGTTTAAGTGGCGCTGCTGACTGGTCGACCCTCACACAAGAGGGAGCCTTCATACGTAAATAAAGGCTGGCTGCCACGGAAACCCCTCCATCTGTTGCTGCGCATTGCCAGGCTTCCAAGGAGCTGGCTGCACTAATTGAAACCATGGGTGGATTTGTGCCCTCTCATAATCACTTTTAGGAAATCCCCAAGAGTTGGTGTCCGAGCAGCCCAGCACCAGGCTGGCTCCTGGGCCCTCTAAGCCAAGGGGCTTCCTGCTTTCCAGCCGTGTCTTTTTGTCGTTGATTCCTGTGTCTTTCCTCATTCAAACTCTCTCCTGAGTTTGAATGTCTCTGACCATCAAGACAGGGAACTATTTATTAAGCTTTTAGCTTCTTTCACTTGGGGGTCCAATTCCAGGCAGCACTCTCCCCTGCAGAGAGGAGATACTGTAACAGCTTGTGTGGGTGTGTTCTGTAAGGAGGGTGTGGTTCGGACATTTGCAGAGACATGCTTGCTATCCTCTGCTATCACAAATTGCAGCATGTAGTCCGGACATTGGAGCCTCTGGGATGGGGAGCCAGCGCCGTGTAATGCTACTGGCTCCACCTCTGTCCTTTTCCTTGCATGCCGAGTTCAGGTCAGATACAGACCCTAAGCACCGAGGTCTTCTGGGTGCTCACAGGAGGAGATCCTGAATTGGATCTTCTGACAAGTTTTGGGCTTTGTCCGGAGAAAAGGCAACTACAGTTGCCAGGCCTGTTCTCACTCAATGTGTGAAATAATGCACGGCCTCATGAAAAATGAATAAGAGACCCTCCTGACTAATAATGTGGAACTTGCTTTCTGTTAGATCACACAAGCTTGAAAACAGCCACCTGGCTCGACGCCCCCATAGAACAATGGAGGCACGGGGGTGGGGAGGGATCTGAATTACTTACTTGATGGACAGCGGGTCACAGAATTGCCTAAGCTAGAATCCAAAACCCATTCTCTGAGCTGTCCATTCAGGCTTCTGGTCAGTCTACCTGAGTACGTTGTTTCTTATGTGAAATGTAAAGAATAAACAGTTTTCTTCACAGAGATTTAGAAATTATTAAGGGACTGGGGTGAGAGACAGCTAAGTTATTATAGTGCTTGTTCTGCAAGGATGAAAAATGGTTCAGTTCTCAGTGTCTGCATGGAAGAACCTGGGCATGGTGATCTGGGCACAGTGATGTGGACACGGTGATGTGGGCATGGTGATCTGGGCATGGTGATCTAGGTATGGTGATGTGGGCATGGTGATCTGGGCATGGTGATCTAGGTATGGTGAT
>CABHPR010156384.1:35542-51867 GCA_902168415.1 Peromyscus melanophrys | reverse complement strand
GCATGGTGATCTGGGCATGGTGATCTAGGTATGGTGATGTGGGCATGGTGATATGGGCATGGTGATCTAGACATGGAATCCGGTGCTGGACAGATGGAAATTCGTAGATGCCTGGGGTAGATGCCAGCCTAGCACAGTAGACAACTTACAGGACAGTGACAAGTCCTATATACATAAGGAAGAAAGGTGGATGATCCTAAAAACAGCACTCAAACTTGTCCTCTGACCTCCAGTGCATATGCGTATGTATAATTCACATGCACCCACACACATGCATACAAAATAAAAATGTCTTTAATTATTAAGAGTTGTAGATGAAGAGATTCAGGCAGTCATTGGCTGTGGATACAGGAAGAACCAGTCTTCTCCAGGAACAAGCTCCCTGGTAGGTTTTGTAATCCCAAGTGTCAGCACTGAACACTGTACATATTAGTGACACAGAATGAACTCAGTGGGTCACAAACATACACACACGGACATGTGTGTAGCAGTAAACTTAAAGAAGAACTTGTGGACTTGAGAAGGATTTGGGGAGCACAGTCGAATTGGATGAGGAGGGAGATGGGTGGAAATGATGTAAATTTCATACCCTTGTATGAAATTCTAAAAAAAAAAATATTAAATTGAAATTAGAAAAGAGATCAGTGCGGCACACAGAGCTAGCTGAAGTGGTACAGAGTCCTGCCCCAGCATTTGTGCCTTCATGGGTTGTCTGATGGATAGGAAACCAAGAGTTAATGCTTTCCTGGATACGGTCTAGAGATGGTTTTGGGTGTGCAGACAAATTTAGCCCATAGACAACTTTCCTCTAAAAACTTCTAACCAGGAGCCAAAAGAGAGCAATGGAGGGTGTTAGAAAGAAAGCATCCCCGGAGAGCCTGAGCAGGGAAACACAGCCACATTTGACAGAACATCCGCTTCCTTAGGTTTTTATTGCAGTAGCAGCCACTCACACTGGAATTAAAAATGGAGAACATCCTGGTTACTTTGTAAAAATGCTCATAGATTTTGGAAAACACAAATTTAGGAGATGTTTTGTTTGTTTGACTCATCAAACTCATCTGTTTCCCAGTCTGTTAGCAAGAGTATTTATTTTATTAATGGCTGACACCAACTTTATAAACTAAGAGCTGTTTTGAGTATTTGTTTTAATTGTCAATCACCTCATAGATCATTTAATGTTTGAAGTACAATGTGCAGGTGCTATTTAAATAATTTTAAGGTCCCACGAGTATTTTTGACAAGGAGTCCAAATGAGTATATAACAGATTCATATGTAACTGTTGTTAATTTCCATATCCTTTTCCTTTAATCCAAGTCAGCAAAGCTAAGAAATTGGCCTAACTCAGCACAAGAGTGAGCAAGGGGTTGGGGAACTTCTGTTTTGATAAGGGTGTTCGGTTAATATAACAACTCCACTATGAACGTCAGCGGCCCAAGTCAGAGGTGCGTAGATTTGGTCTGTTCTCACTTTGTATTTGATGACATTTCTTAATGAGCATTTCTTTTTGAACAGAAGAAAGAAAAGTTTTATCCTAAGTTTCATGACCTGAGACCAAAAGAAGCCTTTTCTTCTCTCTTTGCCTTCACTCTTTAACAAAAAGGAAAAAAATCCTCTGTGTATTTTTCATGGTGTTTTTAAAGGTCTTTTTGCTTCTATTACATTATGACTTTTTCCCTCCTACTCTTGTTGGGGGAACATGGACTCAGTTGATATTTATTTATCCTTTTCTCTTCAAACAGGTAAATGAGTTAGTTGCTGTAAAAGGTACCAGGTTTCTTGGGTCCGACACCGGAAAGTGAGCACAGCTTTGTATCTATAGACATTTCAAATGTCCTTTCTTTTGTTTGGGTTGGCTTACCTTAGCCTGCTCATTGATAAGAGTAATGAATGCAGTCATTTTCTTCTGGAAGAATGTGCATATTAACCATCTTCAGGAAGATGTACGCGTCCTGGTGGGGACAGTTGGGTCTGGGTTCACAAGCCCTTCCTGACTCTCCTATTCCCACAAAGAGAAGCATGTGAGAGCTTCTTTACAAAGAGCAGCAGAAGAAACTGGTCTCATAGCTCAGGCCACATGATAGTTCCATCTACCAAGGACTGACTCCTGCAAGGGGCAGGCGGTTTCCTGACTAAAGGAGGGAGTCAGAAGGAGCCAGAGTGTGGGACAAGAGAAGCCCGAAAAGACAAAATTTGAAGGAGGCAGAACTAAAAATCGAGTTTCCAGGGAAACAGAACTCATGTTGTCTAGGAGATAGAGAGCTAGGGAGTGGCCTAAGACATCTGCCTTTTCTGAACCCTGCCCGCATGATCTGCATTTGGCTTCTGTCTGATGCCCCTCTCCTTTCAACACAGTCTCTTCTCTTGAGCTTTTCACAGGGGCCTTTGTTTCCTGAACACCAATGTATTCTGACCCAAACAGGTGCCTTTATAAACTTTTAGCAAAACCTCAAATCACTTCTTTTTGCTAAGGAGGAGATATTTTAAGGACAAAATTATTGAACTATTAAATTCGGAAAGAAACGAGGAACTTTGTGCCTCCCTCCCATCATGGCACCTTCCTCATCTCCTCTCACTGGAAGATGGGTGAATGGTTTGGAGGAGAGTTAGTGTACCATTTCCCAAGGGCTCAACATAGGAAGGTAATGAGGCTAAACAGCTAACTGACCCAGCTGATGAATTCCATTTTAGTGAGAACACATCTCCTCTAGCACGAACAGATTCTGGTTTTATTTAAATCCTTCTCAGAATCAAATCCCTTCAAAATAAAGCCAAAAAGGAGAGCCAGACTTGAGACCGCACTGGAAGCAGGCTCCTAACTGGGGGAGTTGTGCTAAAACAGCCCAGAGTGAGATGGTGGCTAAGCGTCTACGAGGAGCAGAAGGGGGTGTCAGCGAGCAGTCACCGTGGATTTGAAGGGGTGTAACGTCTATCCTGTTTGTTTTTCTTTCTGGAAATATCTATCTTCCAGTCAGTACCCAGCATCATCAGGTCTCAAAGCAGATCTTGTGAAGAATGTCGCTTCTCCATCAGTTTAGGGGATCTGGGCTGATTTACCAACAGGCATTGGGATTGGGCTTAAAACTCTCCATAAATCAGCAGGGCAGTGGTGGCGCACGCCTTTAATCTCAGCACTGGGGAGGCAGAGCCAGGCAGATCTCTGTGAGTCCGAGGCTAGCCTGGTCTACAGCCTGAGATCCAGGAAAGGCGCAAAGCTACACAGAGAAACCCTGTCTCAAAACAAACAAACAAACAAAAACCTTCATAAGTCATAATAAGTGGCAAGCCGGTATACTTGCATGCCACCTTCCTGTTTCTGTCTGATTATTTTTACTGGCTTTTGGGGCATCTCCCATTTGGGAGGCTTTCAATGCACGCATTAAATCACGTGCTACATGAATGAAGTTGAAGGATGTGTCCTAAATTCATTCCCATTCAGGGACAAAGTATGAAAATGCTCCCCCAAATACATATTTTTACATAAAATCAAACCTGCCAGATGAGCCTACCATGATGAGAATTCAGGCATCGCTGGGCTGCAGTAGATACACAGAAAGCTGGGGACTCCCCCGAGGTTCACGTGAGGGGCTGACTCTCATCCCATAGGGCTACATCTGGGCAAACATCTGGCTACACTGGAGCCCAGATTCCTAGAGTTGAGCCAAGGACACTCTTTCTTCCCACCAGGAAATGAGGCACGGCCCCAGGCTGCCCAGCACCGTGGATGAGCTCCAGTGACTCCCTAAGCAAGATTCTCAGAAGACATTCAGTGTCAGATAGACTCTAGAAAGTCACAATGTATGCTCAGAGTGCTGGACAAATCCAGAGTACTATTTCAATATTTATATTCCTCAATTAGAAAAAAATGGCAAAGGGGATAGATTGTGAATGATGTGAGTGGCCAGCACAGGGTCACCCTGACCACGCTACTAGTAATTCCTTGTCTTGGCATCCCCCCTCTATACCTACACTGCCTTTACTTCCAGCCCATAGCCCACGCCATCCATATCCGTGTTCTTGTACCAAAGTCAAAGTAACCATGTTGCCAGGAGTTCATTTGGAAGTCAAGATGAGGCAGGACACCAAAAAAAAAGAGAGGGGCAGAGGGTGAGCTAGAGATAAAAGTCTCCAGACTGATTCATAAAACACCAACTGCACTTGCCAGTGTCTTTTTTCTTTTCTTTTTCTTTCTTTTTATTCACTCATGGAAGAATCTGCTTTTTCCAAAGCAGAATAGCAAGATCTTTAGGATAAGTGCATCCTCAATATGACAAGGATATAAAAGCCAGCCCTATGCTTAAAAGTCTACCACTGTGGTTTCTGTTCCCAGGAAGAGAGGAAATGTCACTGCCCAGAGGCAAGAAGAGTCAGCCTCTGCATGGTTTTTCCAGGAGAGATCTGCTCCATTACCAGCTGAAGAGCACCCTAGTCAGGGAGGTTTATTCCATGCTCTTTGAAGAGCTGAATGTTCATAGTGTGAGGACAGAGAGAGCTTCCAATGACAGAAGTTAAAAATTTCAAAAAGGAAGAAACATCTTGCGGAGATTTCACATCAATCCCAGACTTGCTGAGTTGCGTAGTTAATTCTAATCGGATGTGTAGTGTCTGTCTTCGTCAGTCCCCTAGGCCTTTCTAATGTTCAGGCCACAAGAACTAAGGACTTTTTGTAACATTGGATCACCCCTACTTTCTCCACTCACAAGTTGAAAGCGAAGAGAGAACACACTGAAACTCAGACATCGCCCAGGATTCCCTTCCTGTACTTCCTTCATCTCAGGATGGGCACAGGCTACATGTGGTGTGCATGACATCAGCCACCTTCTACATAGATATTTTCCTATGTTCTGGTCCTCACGACCACTAGCTGGTCTTCTCCTCATTTCCATAGCCTTTATTGTTCAGATTATTCTTCAATGGAGATCTACACAGCAGATAGGGAGCATCTGATAGCATCACATTTGGCACTGCAACCAGGAGCCACTTTGAAAACCATTTGTAACCAGGCCATTATTCCACTTCTAATCTGCTTTCCTGATTGCTTTTAACTAACTCGGGGAGTAGATGCACTGAGGTAGAAAGGTTTGTGACCCATCTGTTGAGTGTATAATTTCCTTTTCATTGGCTAGCACAGTCCAATAAAAAATATATTATTAGGTGCACTAACTCAATCAGCAAACAAATGACAGGCAGATGGTCTTCAAAAACAATACTGGTCATGAATGCCACAGAGCCATGATGCGGGCCCCAGCTTTTAGGCAGCCTTTGTCTGAGAACACTCCGCTGGGTTAAGTGATGCAAAATCAGACAGAAAGACAGAGACGCTGTGTGTAAATTAGGGAGAAGTTAACGGCCTCTGAAGTGCTCCATGAAAGCCTATGATAATTTTATTGGGAACAGGGGGAAGAAAAGGCATCTCACTGAAATGACAGCCACTCCGTGATGATGCTGATGGCTAGCAGAGTCTGCAAGTAACATTGTGTTCTAAGTCTTCATTTTAGCCGGATATATCCAGGGTTTTATTTTTCTCTAAAAGGGTCTTTATTAGAATTTTCTCAAGTTTAATTCAGCTGAGTTATGCAAAGAGGTAAGAAGTAGCTTTTGTACATGAGAGAATTTCACAGGGGAAGGGGAGGGAGGAGGGAATTGCACAGACTTCTGAGGAAGCAGTAAGGACAGAACCCGGCATGGGGAATTTCGAAGTCGTGAGGGTGTGCGCAATCTATGTGACAATCCTTAGTGTTTGCGAATGCTGACAGAGGGGGAGCACCGTGTCGTCGGAGGATGAACTCTACACAGGGCTGGATTCCACTCCTTTCTGGGTGGTGGCAGGCATGGCTCGGCGACGCATTAAGATCTGCTGTGGGATCTAGGATAGATTTAAAGAAGTCTTTGACCTAAAAACAGCTTAAATTTGGTCAACTCAATTATGAGGTTGTGTATGCATGGGGAAGAAAGGAGAAGAGGGAGGAAAGGGAAGGAGAGAAGGAAAGGAGGGAGGGACCACGGATACCTCTACTTTTAGAAGAAAGAGAAACAATCATGTCTTATGAATCTCTCTCTCTCTCTCTCTCTCTCTCTCTCTCTGCGTGTGTATGTGTATGTGTGTGTGCGTCTGTGTCTCGTGTGTGTATGTGTGTGTGTATGTATGTGTGTGTCTGTGTCTTGTGTGTGTGTTTGTGTCTGTGCCTGTGTGTGGTACGAGTGTGCGTGCGCACGTGTGCGTGTGCGTGTGCGTGTGCGTGTGCGTGTGCGTGTGTGTGTGTGTGTGTGTGTGTGTGTGTGTGTGTAAGAGGGGTGGAAGTTACTGGGTTTGTTCCCAAGGCCTTGTGCACACTAAGCAAATACTCTATCACTGAACCACATCTCCAGTCCTCCTGATAACTTTCCTTGTGTTTTTCTAACTACTTTATAATAGGCTATTTTCTACTTAACCTATTGTAAAGCTCTTTATGAATATCATCTTAAGTGGATGCATAGCATTTTATATTTGTGTAGAATAGTCTTAACATCCTGAAGAGATCTGCATTCACCTGTGTGTCCTCCTACTTGGTACTTTTGTAAACTTAGAATATTACCTCCTGAGCCTCAGAGCATGAAAGTTGACTCAATTCCTGCTTAGCCTAGCATTTCTCTGTACATAGTAAGCGCTTAATAAAAGTTACCAATGGTAAGAACTTGAGGATTAGAATCCTTGATCACATGTCAGGTAATTGCCATAGTAAAGATTCCCAGAAAGGAGAAAATATTAAAGCACAGTGAATATATACTGTGAAATACTCTATGTATTTGATAATAATTAACGCTAAGTCTTTCCTACACTGACTCATGCTTTAGGAAAACTTTACTTATTTGATAATATAACATCACATCTTTTCATAAATTTGGAGGCTTTTAAAAAAAGATGTTTTATCTGTGTATATATATATATATATGTGTATGTCTGTGTGTGCATATACACACATGTGTGCAAGTGCACATGGGTGGGAAGGGGGTTCATACAGGAGGCCAAGAAAGGATGTCGGGAACCTGGGAGCTGGAGTCACAGGAGTTTGCAGGAACCAATCTTTCATGTGATGCTGGATCTGAGCTCCAGTACTTATGATTGTACAGCGAGCACCCTTAACCATTGGGGCATCTCTCCAGCCTCAAATTTGGAGTTTTTAACTTTGTTGAGTGTATCTTCAGCATTTCCACTGGTGAAATCTCCACGTGTCTTCTTTTGCTGGATCTTTATAATTCCTTGGTCCAAATAACTCTACTGTAGTATGTCCCTGGTGCTGTCTCATACCTCACACCATGAGTCAATTCCTCTCTTTCTCCTTCACTCATTGAACTAAACCCTCTAAGGCAATGCCTTCTGGGCTTGAGTCATCTAGAAGACCTTGTTGAAATGGGAATTCTGCAGCCTTAATAAACCCCTGGGGTGTCATTGATGCTGTGAGTTCTTCTACCCTCTGTAGGGGTTACTGGGAGTATCTTGCAATTGATCCAACAATGACAGCCTGAGGAAAGAATCTCCCTTCATAATTTCCATTTTAAAGGGGAAAACTTGTGAATGGTGATGGATGGCTTCAAGGAAAAAAAAAAACTAGGCAGAAGAGGCTTCCTCTGGTGCAAATGCCCATGGTCTATAATTTTCCGTGGACTGTCTTGACTTAGTTGTCAGGGGCTTAGTGCCAGCTGCCCATTGGTTTGGGATATACACGTTCACTGATACTCTCACCTCTGCTGCTTCCATCACCACAGATCTCTGTTGGTGTTGGTCTTATTGCCTATTAGGATAATTAATCATGCATAAGATAATAAACTGTATCACCTGGCTTTTGTCATTCTGGAAACTGGCTCCAAATAGCTACACTTTTGATCATGACTTTTCCTGTCAACACAGCCTGTAAACATGGCTACCATTGAGTTTCTCCAAGGTGTTAGAGACTTTCAACCAGTGAATCCAACTGGACCCCAGTCATGGTGGTAAGGACTACGGCTGCCAGGATACCATGGAGGGCAGTGGGCCTGTGTTCAATACTCACTCCTCTCTAGGCCCTCGGGTTTCTCTCATACCACCCTGTAAAGGCAGTCCCAACATTCTTAACCTTGTCACCATGTCTAATGGGCAAGGAACTGGCAAGCACACCCATGGGTGTGCATTTTCCTCTTTCCAGCCCTACCACTTCCTCCTGCACTCTATTCTAACCAAGTACCAAGTTCCATAGCCATCCTTCAGATTTCTGTCTGTGACTGAAGGATTAAAGGAATCCAGGGGTTAAAACTTTACTATTCAATATCCCTAAGGCAGAGATCGGGACCCTACTATTCTATGACCAGGATCTTGGTGTGGTGGTATTGTGTTCCCCAAAATATTGTGTACCCTAATAAACTTATCTGGGGTCAGAGAACAGAAAAGCCACTAGATACTTAGGCTAGAAAATCTTGGCACTCACACCTTTAATCCTAGCATTCCAGAGGCAGAAATCCATCTGGGATCTCTGTGAGTTCAAGGTCACATTGGAAACAGCCAGCCATGGTGACACACGCCTTTAATCCCAGGGAGTGAGCCTTTAATCCCAGGGAGTAATGGCAGGAAGCAGAAAGATATATAAGGCATGAGGACCAGAAACTAGCAGCATTTGGCTGGTTAAGCTTTCAGGCTTTAGAGCAGCACAATTCAGCTGAGATTCATTCTGGATGAGGACTCAGAGGTTTCCAGTCTAAGGAAACAAGATCAGCTGAGAAGTTGGCCAGGTGAGGTGGCTGTGGCTTGTTCTACTTCTCTGATCATCCAGTGTTCACCCCAATAACTGGCCCCAGGTTTGATTTAATTAATAAGAACTTTTAAGATTCATGTTACATCTTGGCTTCATCAGAGAATAGCCAAGGCTATGCATTCAGTGTTCTCTATAGATTAGGTGGCCTTCTATCCATATCCTATATATAATATTCAATAGCCAAAGGAGATAAGGTCTCTTTAAACATTGCCATTTAAGTACTCTGATTGTTTTGCTGTTGTTGTTGTTGTGTTTGTTTTGTTTTCTAATGGCGTGTGTTTTCTCTTCTCAAGGCCTTTAAAGGAGTTAACAAATTCAAGCTTAGCTCTCAGTGTTGTTTTCATGGCCTCTATGCCGCCATTTTGCTTACCATTGTCCCTCTACACCACAATCCACTGAAATGCCACAGCCTTAGGTGAACCTGTACCACAACCGCAGTGCACTCAAGCACTAGAGAAGCTGGGATGTTGCAACATTCTAGAGCTGTGCTGTCACCATTAACTTACAACTTACAGTCAGCATGGGAGGTGTCGCTACCAAGTGATTCACAAGGGATTTGGTTCTGAATCCCATCCTAAGAGCCAGATTGCTGGACATTTCTCTAGACCCAGCTGCCTTGGTCCTGGTGCTGCTTCTGACATCAGAGCCTAAGGCAAGTGTCAGAATGTGGACACTTTCTGGGGAGCAGGCATGTTAATGTGAATGAACAAGGAAGGAAGGAAAGTCCACAGAAAGATTGTATATTAGCCACAACCATAGGTTCTCAGTTCCATGGGGCTAAATGGGGATGTTTAGAAAATGTTCTCAAGCACGTCAGGCCAGGAAATGAAAGAGGAAAGTGTGCCCAATCGGTTCCCATTCCCTGATGGTCAAGGATGACCTTGTGTGTATTAACTCCACCACACTTCCAGGCTGGGGTTTGACAGATCCTGAGTGGTCCCTTTCCAGAACGAACCCCTGAAGCCTCAGGGTAACTGCACTGGGTGAGTGGCATCATGCACTGTGCATGTAATTTTCTGATCGTCCTTGAGGTGGAAAAGCTGATAGCAGTGCTAGATTTTTTTGTGAATTGCATGCTGAGGGGACTCCAATCTATCTGTAAATCTATGATCCAGTTATCCTTCGGCTAATGTTCATCCTGACAGGAACATGCTTTTGTCTTTTGAAAGGCTCAGCTCCTGCATGGAGATGGGAACACTGTTGGCATTGGTTTGTGAGCTGTTTCTAGTGCGTTGGAGGCACTAAAGTGTCCAGAGATATTTAGCTGAAAGCGTCTTGGTCCTTGGTCCAGCAGATTCTCTTCTCACTCTTCCTTCCACTGAAGTCTCCATGTTGGGTCAGGTCCTTCCTCCTCTTGCTTTTTACTCTTCTCTTTTCTTGAGCTCCTGATTCTCACAGAACCAGTCCTGGTACTCTGGGTCATGTGTCCTTTGAGCGTTCCAGGCTGAAATGAGGCAGTCGGGGGGGGGGAAAAAAGAAAACTTAAGTCATCATTACTCATGCCTAAACATCTATTATTAAAATGTGCACATGGGAATACTCATCTTCAATTCCAGAATTTTCTGGGAGTAAATGTGGGGAGCGTAATACCATTCGTTAGGAGAAAAAGAAAATAAAATAGGGCTTGGAGACAAATCTGTGAAGTGTGGCTGTGAGGAGCCAGCACATGAGCCGACGCCTCTGAGCGTTAACACATGGTCCCTCCATCAGAGGTCTGTATATGCAACCGCGCTGCTTGCCTGACAGCAGATTTGGAGTTGTTAACACACACTTCATTAAAATACCAGCAAAAGTCCAAGTTTGAAATCCCACCGTTTGTGTTAGTTGATAAAACTCAATTGCTTCTAATTACTGTTAGTACGTCTTTAAAATAATATTTTGTTGTAATAAAGGATTCAATATGACAAGCAAGAGTTGGCCTGTTGAACTGGAAACACCAGGCTGGAGAGAATGGGTGCTGTTCTGCCTGACTTGTTCTTCTAAAAAAAACTTTTTTAAAGTATCCGACAAAGAAAAAAAAATGACCAGGCTCTAAGTGGACTTGAAAGGGAGGGGCAATTCAAACACTGATGTCATTTGCATCTCTGATTAGACACTGGTTTTAGAAAGAAACACTGACTTGAAATGAAACGGGCCAAGACAGGCAATTTCCTAGTCCTTAGTGAAGCATGTGCCCGAATTACCCAGCATGCTCTTCTTTCAACGCTGTTATTTCCTCGCTTTGCCCCATTCCTAGAGATTGTTAAGATTGGTCCATTTGATGAGATGAAGCATCTTCAATTTTTAAAAGTTGTTTGTTTGGGCATTGGAAGAGAAAGGGAAGTGTCTCTCACTGACCTCTTCTTCACCCAAGTTCTAATCCAGGACCACTGGTCGTAATGCTTTCCAGCAGGCTGAACTGACTCCCATTGCCCTGCCTTGATACTTATTCTACCCCAAACCTCTACATCTCTTGACCAACGCTACCCAACCCTTATGTCTCAGCTTAACTCTGGCCCTGAGAGAAGCATCTTTGACCTTTATGTTTAGGTTAATCCTTCATCATATACACACCGTCACCGCGGCCTCTTTCAAAGCTCTTTGATCAGAACTGTGATTATTTGCATAACTGTATGTTTAATATTCCTTCCCTAGTAAGCTCCAGAGTAAAGGCATTTCCTTATCCCATCTTTTCTACAGCTATGTCCTAGTTACATGGGACGTAGTAAGGCATTGCCAGGTAAATGATAGCAAAGATCAAAACACTAAAGCTATTTTTAATCAAGGATGATGATGAAGAAGAAAGTGGGAACATAGAGACACTGGCTACCAGAAAGAAGGAGGAACCATCTCACCCTCTTGGTCCTCAGGGGACACTACAAAATACTCTTGGGCAAATCCAGGTTCATAAATTGATCAAGCATTGACTGCCTAGGGAAAGCACTCCGATTTAATCTCAGCATTCTGTCATGCAGTAACAGATGTACCCAAATGTCCCATGTCAAAAATATCTACTTCTGTCCTGAGGTTTCTCTTGACCCATTCATAATCATAAGTTCCCTTCAGCCTTGAACCCTCACAGCATATTTCTAGGAAAATCATACTGTATTAAAATTCCTGGCATATGTCTCCAACCTTCAAGCAACGATAGGGATAGTAAGTGATACTCACAATAAAGCTGAGTATGTTGGCGGGTGTTTTCCTTTGGCTGGCCAGTATCCATCCTACTTTCTCATAAGTAACCCTCTGATATCTTTGGTGGACATAGCAGTTCCCCCGTGGTTCTCTCTTGTATAGATTATTCAGACTCCCACTCCCTGGAATTTAAGCTCCAAAGAAAGGAACAGTAAGATGAAAGACTGAATTTATTCATTCATAGAGAAACTGGGAAGAGATCTTACATCTCTCCCCACACCTTGAACTGAATGACCTTCAGCCACACCTGCACCTGGGCCTCCTGAGCCCATCAGCTGGCAACTGCTCATAGGGAATTCCTCTCAGTATGATGGCAAGGGAGGAAGACAGCCAGCCAGTGTCCAAGATGGTCGGATTTGGAGCCACAATGCTTAATTTTATTCTGAAATCTCATGAGATCAGGGTAATTCTCAAGAATTTACAAGTAAGAAAGGAATTATTCAGGAAGTCACTCAAATGTACTTTCAAAATGTCTAACTATTTCTGTCTGGCACAAATACCCTCTATTGTCCAAAGCCTATTATAGCCCTGAGCCCAGCATCAGTAGGAGAGGAGGCAAAGTATATTTTATATACACTGAGAAGTGAATATTTTAAATTTTCCTGAACAGTAATCCAAACTATCACATTAACTGGCAAAACATCTGAAAGATACATCTTGCTTATGTATGTACAATTGTTATGTTGACTAGGTAACATCCATGATCGCTTATTTGATCATGCACAAATATAAGGATATCAGAAGTGAGTTTGAAACTGGCAAATAGCTAATAAGCCATCCAAAAATTTAAGGCCACAGCTGAAGCCAGATTGGAGACTAGAGATGAAGTCTAAGCCAGCTGGTGTGTCCTTCAGTCCTGGCAAGAATATACACAGCTGGGCTCTGACCCTTATCCAGTCAACCCGTATCCCATGCTTTTAGGCCGCACACTCTGTGCTGCATGGTATATATCCTGTCTTCATTTTGGAAAAGAAGAATTGAAGCATAGAGCGCTGTAGCATTCAGCATTTCCTCTGCCCCAGGCTTTGAGACACAGCATTTATATGTTTCATTCTTAAATCTCATGAAGTCAGAATAGTCATCAAGAACTTGCAGATAAGGGAAAAACTGTTCAGGAAGTCCTAAAAATGTACTTTAAAGTTCCTAAAGACAGGTCGATAGAAAAGTTAAAATTTGAAGCCAGCTCTGTATGACCACACAACACATGCTTTCCTGTCAGCCTACACAACCATCCCAGACAGACCCACACTTTTCCACCCAGGTAGCTTATTGTGCAAGCAACCATATTTTTAAGGCATTATATTTTTCTTCTTCTTCTTTTTTCTTTTCTTTTCAAGACAAGGTTTCTCTGTGTTGTTTTGGTGCCTGTCCTGGATCTCACTCTGTAGACCAGGCTGGCCTTGAACTCAGAGAGATCCGCCTGGCTCTGCCTCCCAGGTGCTAGGATAAAAGGCGTGTGCCACCGCCACCCAGCTAAGGCACTATATTTTATTTTAGTAGACAATTTAACAATTGTTCAAAATATTTATATTTAAGATTTTCCAACACTTCCTAGTTAACACTGATATATGATAGAGCCCCTTATCATTCATTCAGCCACCATCTCGACCTCTTTATTAAGGAGAAAGGATAAGCCACATGAGGTGTGTGAAATGTGTTTCCTGTCACTAGGAAAATAATTGTGTTACCAAGGTGAAAGTAGTGTAAACATCTACCCAGGTACTTCATTTACGTATCCCAGTGCCCTATGTGTAGGGTAAAGTTGCTTCTTGCTGCTGATGCAATAACAGCAGTTAAAAACATAGAATTTGTGCTTAGACACCCTCCATAGAATGTAATTAGGACTCTTTGATTTAACATATTAATGATTCTTCTATTTTACAATACTTAGAATCTAACTCAGGACCGCAAGCATGCTGGGTAAGTGTTCTGTTGCTAAGCCTTGTCTGCAGCCTCACATTAGTGATTTTTTTATATTATTATTTTTTCATAGACTTTGTGATGTGCTCTCCAGAGGAAAACTACTTTTGACAAGCTTTTAGCGGGACCAGTATTATGAATATATTTCAAAATATATAGCTAACTCCCTTATAATAGTCTATACTGATTTTACTGTACAAAGAATCTTGGCCATGGCTGACAACCCTTTATATTATGATGGAATTTTAATTTTACTATATGATGATTAATTGAAAGTGGAATGATTGCAGCAAAATAAGACTAAAAAATCATTTTCTGTCCTAACTCTAGGTGATCTAATAGGAAATTCATCCACTGTGATAAATAGGATTCTTACAAAGAAATCTGAGATTACATGGACAACATAAAGGCAGGAAAGACTTTAAAGGTGAAATCTCAACGCTTTAAGTGAGATCATACTCATATGACTACATATATTACTATATAAAAAGTGAACATGTTGTATGACAAAAAAAATTTTTTTAATTCTATGAATAAAATCCAGCACCAAATGATGGGTGTTAGGGGGAGATCAGAGGCAGATTTCTAAACAGAGAACAAACAGGGGTGTAATGCCCTTAATAAATAAAGGGCTCTTGCAAGTCAATAAGAAGAAAATAAGCAAAGGTAGAAAAGCAGTTTATGGATGAGCTCGTTCAGATGGCCAGCTAACCAAAAACCAGACAGAAAGGCAGGTCACATGAGAGCAGGGTGGTGGGTTAGACTCGCCACCAAGGCACAGGAAAACACCATGTAGACAGATAGCTAGGAACTTGCAGTTACTATGACTCTGGGGGAAACAATTTTTCAACAGAGGGGCATATATTTTCTGTAGAATAATATCAGACTTTTTTTTTAAAGAAAATGATCTAAAGCTGGGCATCACGCCTTTAATCCCAGTACTTAGGAGGCAGAGCCAGGTGGATTTCTGTGAGTTCGAGGACACCCTGGTCTACACAGCGAGATCCAGGACAGGCACCAAAACTACACAGAGAAACGCTGTCTCAGGAAAAAAAAAAAAAGAAGAAAGAAAGAAAGAAAGAAAGAAAGAAAATGATGTAAAATACACTTGAACATAATTTTTATTGGTACAAAAGTATAGAAATGTGTGAATAATATAATTGCATTTTTTTCTAATTAAATGAATAAAGGACAAAATGTCCCCAAAACATAGTGTGTGTGTGTGTGTGTGTGTGTGTGTGTGTGTGTGTGTGTGTGTGGTATGTAAGCATGTTATTTGAAGAGGCAACAATAAAGAACAACACAGAAGGAGATATGCTGGGTTGTTAAAATAGTTACTCCATGACAAGAGAGAATTAGCTAATTTAAGGGGTAAGGAAGAAACAAGAACCAAAAAAAGGGAAAAATATACTAAAAATTAATAACAAGATCATATTATTTTTCACACACTTTGTAATTTTTTTCACTTAAGTGTAGGCATGAGATGTGTAAGAAAAGCTTTAAAGTTAATAACTTTAATAAAAATAAGCCTCCTTATTAGAGTGGGCTAAATAGAAATATTAAAACCTCCATGTCCTTTCGCTCTTTAACAGACACAGAAAAGGCTTGTAGCAGAGTTCAGCATCCCTTAATGAGGAGCACTCGGAAGAAAGTAGGAACAGAAAGGACACACCTCCTCACAACAAAGGCTGTCCACAAAACCAATGATCAACACTGCGTCAAACAGGGACCAACTGAAAGCATTTCCTCCAACATCAGGAATGCCACGGGGTGTCCGCTCCACTCTCCATTCTGGCTGGAAATAGTGTTTGCACTCAGGGCCAGGTCAGGAGTGCAAAGCAATAACTATAAATGACACAGACACAAGTAAGAAGGGAAGAGACCAAGTTATCTCTGTTTTCAGACTATTTGATCCTATACCCTAAAGAGTTCTCCAGAAGCCCTTTGATGCAATCAGCACTAAAAAATACCCAGGAACTTTTTACATGCTAACATGGTAAGAGAGAAAGAAGGAAAAGAACCCCAGACATGATAACTTTAAAAAGTAAAATAAAATCTGCACAAATGAGCTTAACTAATGAGGTGAAAGTCCTGCATGATGAAAATGTTAAAACAATGAAGAAATTAGAGAAAGCACTAGGAGATCAAAAAGAAGACTCGTGGTCATGGGTGACAGAATTAATACTGAGAAAATGACTATTTTACTCAAAAACAATCTGTAGCTTCAATGAAATCCCAAACAGAATTCCAATGCTACTCTGAAACACTACTAGAAAAAAACACACACACACACACTAAGATCAGGTATAAATAATAGATAGACAGACAGATAGATAGATAGATAGATAGATAGATAGATAGATAGATAGATAGATAGATAGATAGATACCTGGGTAGTCAAAGCAATCCTGGGCAAGATGAGCAACAGCTGGAGGTACTGCAACACGTGGCTTCCAATGGCATGC
>CABHPR010156384.1:21152-35532 GCA_902168415.1 Peromyscus melanophrys | reverse complement strand
AAAACTACGTGCTATTCCATCTCACCTCATTCAGAATGGCCGTCACTAAGAGAACAACAAACCCTGAGGATGTGACAAAGGGAAACATTTATACCTTGCTAGACAATGTAAATAGGTGTTTCCAATATGGAAATTATTATGGAAGTTCCTGGAAAATGACATAGGACCACTGTGTGATTCAGCCTTTCCTGGTATATATTAGAAGGAATTGAAGTCTGCACACAATATAGTTACACACCTGTGTTCCTTGCTCTGTCCTTCACAACAACCCAAGTGCTCGTTTCAGCAGCACATACACTAAAATTGGAACCATACAGATTAGCATGGCCCCTGTACAAGGATGACATGCAAATTTGTGAAGCATTCCATATATTTGGATTCATTCAAAGTTAAAGATAATCAGGTTTGATGGAACAAGACCCTCTGAAAAGTCTCCAATGACAGTGATGGCCCAGATGATCCAACATCCACAACAAGTTCAAGACTATTGGCTGAGATGGACCAACCACACAAAATACCTCAATCAGAACTTTACCATAATTCTGAATTTTCTTAGGCTCCCCCATAAGATTACCAGTGCCCCAATCAGCAGGAGATAATATAAAAAACTATGCCCAAATTTCCAAAATATTGTTCATGAATGTTTGTTTTTATTTAAAGGGGGTTGGTTAGAAATGGTTAATGGTCATAATCAATCTCTTTCTAAAGAAAAAAAGGGGATATGATATAGAAATGATTTTTTTAAAGGTAGATTATTGGGTCTACTTTAATCCAAAAAACAACTTTTGGTCTCAAAATACTTTACATTGGCATGGATTTTGGTTTATTAACACAGGTTTAGGGTCAATTTTATTATACTATATGTATATTTCTGCTCTTGTTTAAGACACTATGTTTATGCAGCTCATTTGAAATTATAATGTATAATTAAGAAATATAGATTAATAGTCATCTATAATAGTCAAACTTATAGTCATATTAGTTATATTTTTCTAGGTATACAAAGATATATTTCAGATATATAGGCAATCTTCAAATACTTCAAAGACCTATAGAATATGACATTTTAAATGTTTTAAGAATTTAGACTTTTTGACAGTGAGACACGTCTGCTCCTGACAGCACCAATTACTTCAAAGAGGATGATGGGCATTGAAGAAACTCCATAGGAGATTACTTTCATTATGGAAAGATTAGCCATTTGGGCAAGAAACTTCTTTAGCCTTGACTGCTTGACTGTAAGCTATAGAAACTGGACATGCAGGACCCAAAGGAAAATGACTGCTGAACTTTGCTAAGGTGGGATAGTCCTTCAGGATTCCCGCTGCACATAATAAACTGCCAGACATTCTGCAGGACACAGAGGAAAGCGACTAACATTCTTTCCAAAATAGATGGGACAGTCCTTGAAATTTCATGCTTTACTAAAAAGTCTGCCAGATACTCTAGGCCTATATGCTGGAAATGGATGCCCCAATGTTACAGAGAAACTTCGAGTGACTGTCTAAGCAGCCAGATGTCTCTGTCATTTCTATAATTTTGGAAGTTACTTACAATGCACTTCCTGTTTACTTAGGTAACATTATATCCTTCTAGGGTCTTTGGAGTTGAAGACTAGATAGTTATAGTTTTCCTTGATTATGATAAAAGGTAAATTAGATATGAAATTTTAGACTCACAAATATAGCATAGATGATAGAGTATTTTCTTTAATTTTTCCAAATATAAATAGACATTGTTGTAGCTGAAAGTTTTTCTGTGTCCCACCTGTCCAGTGGTCAGGACAAATCTCTCTGACCCACCAGTCCTGCAACCACTCAGACCCAAGTAAACATAGAGAGGCTTATATTAATTAGAACTGCTCAGCCATTAACTCAGGCTTATTACTGGCTAGCTCTTACACTTAAATTAACCCATAATTCTTATTTATGTTTAGCCATGTGGCTTGGTACCTTTTCTCAGTTCTGCCTTCACATCTTACTTCCTCTGTGTCTGGCTGGTGACTCCTGACTCAGCCTTCCTCTTCTCAGAATCCTCCTTGTCTGCTTGCCCTGCCTATACTTCCTGCCTGGCTACTGGCCAAACAGCATTTTATTTATCAACCAATCAGAGAAATACCTACTCACAGCATACAGAACATGCCACGGCACCTCCCCTTTTTTGTCTAATCAAAAAGGAAGGTTTTTAACATTAACATAGTAAAATTATATATAACAAAACAATTATCAAGCAAGAATTACAGTTATAATATCTAGTCTATTTGTACTTGGCAAAATTAAAGAAAATATTTTATCATCTATCCTATATTTGTGAGTCTAGAGTTTTATATCTACATTTTCTCTTATCATAACCAAGGAAAACCATAATTATAACTATCTAGTCTTCAACTACATCAAAGACCTCAGAAGGACACAATATTACCTAAGTAAACATGAAGTGCATTGTAAGCAACTTCCAAAAATCTAGAATGACAGAGACAGCTGTCTGCCTGGACAGTCATCCAAAGTTCCTCTGCAATGTTGGGGAATCCATCTTTAGCCCACAGGCCTAGAGTCTCTCAGTCACTTCTCTCTGTATCCTGTAGAATGTCTGGTAGTTTCTTCCGCAAAGCAGGAACCTGAAGGACCATCTCGCCTTGCAAAATTCAGTGGTCACCTTCCTATGGGTCCTGCATGTCCAGTTTATACAACATATCATCAAACAGTTGACGCAAGGGCACTGCTGTGGGATGATCTGTATGTCAAACATGTTGCTTATTGGTCAATGAATAAAACACTGATTGGCCAGTGGTCAGGCAGGAAGAAGTATAGGCGGGACAAGGAGGAGAGAATTCTGGGAAGTGGAAGGCTGAGGAGACACTGCCAGCCGCCACCATGACAAACAGCATGTGAAGATGCCGGTAAGCCACAAGCCATGTGGCAAGGTATAGATTTATAGAAATGGATTAATTTAAGACAGTTAGCAAGAAGCCTGCCACGGCCATACAGTTTGTAAGCAATATAAGTCTCTGTGTTTACTTGGTTGGGTCTGGGCGGCTGTGGGACTGGCGGGTGAGAGAGATTTGTCCTGACTGTGGGCCCGGCAGGAAAACTCTAGCTACAGGGCACTTTTTCACCCAGTGGCTAACTTTTGCCACAAAGAAAGCAAAGTCTATAATGAATTTCTTCAATGCCCATTATCTTCTCTGAAGCAGATTGGTGTTGCCAGGAGCAACATGTCTCAATGTCCAGAAAGTCAAAGTTCTTAAAACATTTTAAATGCCATATTCTATAGGTCTTTGAAGTGTTTGAAGATTACCTACCTAATTGAAATACATCTATGTATACCTAGAAAACTTAAGATGACTATAAGTTTGACTATCATAGAAGACTAATTTATTAATTAGTTATTATTAATAATTATTAATCTGTATTTCTTAATTATCCATTACAATTTAAATGAGTTACATAAACATAATACCTTAAATGAGAGTAGAAATATATATATAGTATAACAAAATTAACTTTAAATTTATATCAATAAACTAAAATCCATAGCAATGTAAAATATTTTAAGCAAGTTGTTGTTCTTTAAAGTAGATTTGAGAATCTGCCCTTTTATCCCATCGTGTCTGTACCACATTGTGACTGTACTTCTTGCTTGATAACTGTTTTGTTCTATGTAATTTTACTATGTTAAAATGAAAACCTTCCTTTTTGATTAGACAGAAAAGGAGAAGTGCTACAGGATGGTCTTTCTGTATGCTGTGAATATGTGCTGATACCATTGGTTCATAAAGAAGCTGCCTTGGCCTATGGCAAGACAGGATATAGCCAGGCAGGAAATTCAAGCAAAGATACAGGGAGAAGAAAGGTGGAGTTGGGAGAGAAGCTGTGGGCAGCTCGGGGAGCAGGATGTAATAGAACACAGGTAAAGCCACGATACATGTGTCATTACATAGATTAATAGAAATGAGTTAATTTAAGATGTTATAGCTTGCTAGCAGTAAGCCTGAACCATAGACCAAACAGTTTGTAATTACTATAAGCCTCTGTGTGTTTATTTGGGACAGAGCAGCTGTGGGACACAGGAAAACTTCCGGCTGTACCTATCACCTGATGCATTGAAAAGGAAATTGGGGTATATGGAGTATTATTAGTCATAAAGGAAAATGAAATTATGTTGTTTGCCAGAATGACTGGGACTTGAGATCACAAAACTGAATGAAACAAGCCATTCTCAGGAAGACAGAGATGGCAGGAAGGCAGAGGGTTCTACTCTGGAGCAGCAGAATCAGTGGCAGGAGGCCAAGAGGGAATGATGGGAGGTGACCATGACTGAAGTACACTAGATATGTGTATAAAATATCATAAGAAAACTAATATTTTGTGCAAGTGATATCTGCTAATATAGTCTCATGTCCCTCAGAACCTCAGACTGTCACATTATTGAGAAAGAAGGTCTTTGAATGTTGCTTAATTAAGAAAGGATCACACTGGAATAGTGTGTCTTCACTGCAATGACTAGCTCTGTAGAGATGAACAGGGAAGGGGACCATGTGATGATATGGGAGACACTGGTAAGCCAAAGGCTACCTAAAGTTGTAAGAGGCAAGGAACCCCACAGCCTTCCCAGGAAACGGACACTTTTATTTGGGACATTCTAGCCTCCAGAACTTGGAGGAAACAAATTCTTGTTGTTTTTAGGCCATCAACATTTGATCCTTTGTTAAGACAGACCTAGGAACCCATCAGAAAAGATGTTACATTGGATCAAATAGAATCATTTGGATTCTGACTCCAAATGAAATGACAAATAACAGTGGGATCCCTAGAACAATGTAAACTTCAATCTCTTTCATCCATCCATCCATGTACCTCTGGTTTTTAGCACTGCCTTGGCGCACAGTTGGCCCTTAATAAATATTTGTGGAATATATATAAAGGGATAAAAATACATGTAGCTCTGTAGTCAGAAAGTTTCTCAGGTCCCAAATTCTTCCAGTCTCACCCAGCCCTGCAGTCCCACAGGTGCTTATAAAATAATCACTCAGAGGCTTATATTATTTACAAACTATATGGTCTATGGCAGGCCTCTTGCTAGCTAGCTTTTATATCTTAAATTAACCCATTTCTATTAATCTATGTTTTGCCACATGTTCTGTGGCTTTACCGGTCTGCTGGCATCTTGTTCCTTTGGTGGCAGCTGGCGTCTCTCACCTCTGCCTCCCTTCTTCCTGTCTCTCTCCTTGGATTTTCCCACCTGCCTCTAAGCTACCTTGCTATAGGCCAATGCAGTTTTATTTATCAACCAATCAGAGCAATACATATTCATAGCATACAGAAAGACATCCCACAGCATTTCTTCCCCTTTTCTGTCTAATCAAAAAGGAAGGTTTTAACTTTAACATAGCTCCATACTTTTGAATTTTGAAAAAGATTTTTATTTCCATGAGCTATTCTGTGAGGCTAGCTTACAAGAATACATTCTGTTGAAGGCTAATTTCACTGGAACTTTTTCAATATGGGTGTTGGGACCAAATCTCAAGTCTCGTCTCTGAGAAAAATGACTGCAGAGGAAGGATAGCAGAGCTAGAGACCTGAAGACAGACCCCAGGCCCTTCACCTGCACAGGGGCGCTGCTCCTTTCCAGATTTTCTAGATTATTATTTGTGTCAGCAAAGCTGAAATAACCTTGCCACCAGACACACATGTAGACGGTTTTGAACAGCTGTGCCTCTCAGACTGCTTCTCTGAGGTGTGAACCTCTGCCATGCCAGGCAATGAATTGATTCAGAAACCGTACTAGAACATAAAAGTTCTCCTGGGATCGAGCTGCAGGTCGTGTTAGCATCCTGAAAGAAGCTCAATGGGAAAAAAGAAAGGACAGGTGAGAAAGGTCATTTCAGAGGCATTCTTGGAAGGTAATGCCTGTGTTCCAGAGGGACTGCAGTGCTCAGCTGGAGGGTAGCAGAATTATCACTGAAGTAGTCCTCTCAGAGAGCTTTAACCCCATGGCCGAGCTGTATTCAAAACAATTCTGCTGTGATAGTAAAAAAATTATATCCATGCCATGAATTCCCAGAAGAGCATATTGGCCTCCTTACCTACATGAGCCAAGAGCTGAAAATGAGCTGAGCAGGTGACTGGTCAAGTGCCATCACAAAGACTGTACCCAATCCTGGCTGCGGAAGCCCCACAATCCCAAAGGGTTAGAGACATCCCATGTTTTACAGGGTGTGTACCCGAATGAATAATTCATGGAAAAAATGCTTCTAACTCTATTCAGGCAAGATCATATGGTAAAATAAGCGGAAATACCAGATATAATATTCTTTCCTGTGTGGTGGTATTGTGTTCCCCAAAATATTGTGCACCCTAATAAACTTATCTGGGGTCAGAGAACAGACAGCCACTAGATACAGAGGCTAGAAAATGGTGGCACTCACACCTTTAATCCTAGCATTCCAGAGGTAGAAATCCCTCTGGATCTCTGTGAGTTCAAGGCCACATTGGAAACAGCCAGGCATGGTGACACACGCCTTTAATCCCAGAAAGTGAGCCTTTAATCCCAGGGAGTGGTGGTAGAGAGCAGAAAGGTATATAAGTCATGAGGACCAGAAACTAGAAGCATTTAGCTGGTTAAGCTTTTAGGTTTTGAGCAGCACAGTTCAGCTGAGAGCCATTTGGATATGAGGACACAGAGACTTCCAGTCTGAGGAAACAAGATCAGCTGAGAAGTTGGCCAGGTGAGGTTAGCTGTGGCTTGTTTTGTCTTTCTGACCTTCCAGCATTCACCCCAATAACTGGCCTGAAGTTCAATTTTATTAAGAAGACCTGTTAAGATTCCTGCTACATTCCAGTGTAGTCCTTCTGCAAAGTCCCTGAATCAATCCTCCAGGTTCACCCCTCCCTGCGGAGGACCAACCAAGGTGCTAGAGAGATATAGGGATTGTTCTCAAGATAATTGTGCATGGAAGACAGGATCATGCACAAATAGTTACTTGGCTGTTGCATTTTGAAGTCAATACTAAATACTGTATTAGTCAACCTTGTATTACTAGAATGGGGTTTCTGAGTCTACCAATTTATAAGAGAAGGAGGTTCTTAGTCTGTGATACTGGAGGTTCGCATTCAGGGTTGGGTGACCTCTGGCAAGGGTGGCATATCATGAGGAGGCACACTTAAGAGTCAAGGATCACACATCAACCCCAGAATGAGGAGGAAATGAGGGGATCCCACTGTCCCCTTCAGTCACGCCCTAGTCATCTAGGGCCTCCCAGCGGGCTGTACCTCCTGAGGGTTGCACCGTGCTTCCCAAGAGTGTCACCCCTGAGCCAAGCATTTAATCACAATGGCCCCTCCAGGATCCCTCAGACCACACTCATGACATGACACAGTCCTTGGTCTTGGAAAGCATACTAAAGGAGACATCTCAAGAATTAAATACATTGATTTTGAAAGCCCAGAATGACGGGTGCATACAAGATAGACTGAGAGGTGCAAGTGAGCTGGTACAGCCTGCTTCTAGCCCTGTGCCTCTCCCCTGCACAGCGTGGCACTCCTCCCATGACCTCAGGGGCCCTGTGGCCTCACTGCTGCCCATCTGGCCACTCTGGTCTCCTGTCACTTCCCCCTGGCTCCTCGGCTTCCAGACTTTGTCTAGGAAGTCAGCTGAAGCCAGCCGCATCTCTACTATCGGCATGCTGTTGTCCCATTGTCTAGGTCTTGGCTATAGTGTCTTCTCCATGAGCCTGTTTACAAAGAACATGCCCCCCTTATGCTGTGTCTCCTCTCTTCATTGTGTTCTTAACACTCATTCACAATTCCTAACAGCTTATTTTATTTCCTGAGAGACTTTCACAGCACATTAGCAGGTACCCAGTCACAGGCACACAGCCAGAACTTTGTACAGCAAGTACATAATAGTTACTCGGGAAAACTGATGTTTTCCCAAGTGCAATAACTGCTTGATCAACTGTATTGACTGAATTGAACCCAGGCTGAGCAATGCTGAGGTCAGCTCAGCTTCATAGAAATTGACTCAAAACTTGGTTACAGATTCTCATTCTCCACAAACTCAGCACTATGGTAGTGGGTTCCAGAGAAAGGAGAAAGTCAATTATTATTAGAATAATGTCACTTCTGTTGACTATGGTGGATTTCAGAAGCTGACTATTGTGGTAATATGGTGGAGTTAGCCAATGTCTCTAGAGGAACTCCTAGGCCCTTGTCTTTCCAACCTTCCACCACTGTGTCTTGGGAGATTGAATCAAAGATACAGTGCTTAAGCTATTAGCAATTAAGTGGATAAGTGACTGCTGTATTTAGCTCTCTCTTCCTGTGGCTTAGAGGGATCCTACAATCTAAATGCTAAAAGCATGGAGGACTCCGGGTGGGATGCAGCATGAGGAACAATGAATGAGAGAGGTATCTCAGGCATCCTGATCCTAGATCCCACTCAAGCTAAGGAGCCATAGACTCATGTACTGGGGTCTGGTTCACCAGAAGACTGTGAGTGTCTGGGGCTCTCATTGTGCTGTCCTCAGGATAGGTTGCACTATGGCTTGATGAGGATTCTGCAGTTTGGGTGCAGGACTCTGGGTCCTGGAGAAAACAGGCCTTACACAGCCATCGAGACAAGCTGTATTCACCCAGGGATGTTTTGATAATTAAATAGAAGATTTAAATTTATTGATGATAAATTTATGATGGGGTCGTACTCAAACAGAATGACAGTCTCTCACAAGCCAGATAACCAGGGAGGGCACATGCTCAGGATGGTCTTTCTAAGGTCACTGAAATTTAAAAGGTACTATAGGTTCCCCCCTCCCTCTACTCCATAACGTGGGATGCTTACTCTCCCTGCTGCTCCCCGCCCTGCCAAGGTCACCTGATGCTTTCCGTCCTCAGTTTCCCACTCTTTCTCTGTTGTTGCTCACAAGCAGCTTCTGTGCAGTACAAATGCATCCTCCAAGTGGTAGCAGTAGTGACTGGCCTGCAGCTTCTGTGCAGTACAAATGCATCCTCCGAGTGGTAGCAGGAGTGACCGGCCTGCAGGATTGCATAACAATCTCCAGCACTTGACACAGGCACCAGTGGCCCCCCCACAAGACGCTCACACTCACCTCCTGGCGGTGGTGTATTAGTAGCTTCATGTGTACGTATTTCTGGCCTCCAGCCCAAACTGAATGTAAACAAAAGTATGGAGCACCCACTGTGTCTTCAGCTCTGGGGCACAGGGATGCAGTTTTGTAAACCAGCCTAACACGGAAGGAAAAGAAACATCTTTTCCTTAAAGTAACTTCAAAACTGCTTGTAGTTTGGCAGTAATAAGAATTTTTTTAAAGTATATAACCAAGTGCAATCACAAAACAACAGCAAAACAGATTGATATTAAGATAAAATACAGTTGCTAGTTAAAACCATATGGTGGTTCTTTGAAAATTCAAAATTTGAATTCCTAGTATCTATCAATTCTATTATGAATATATATCCACAGGAATTGAGAGTAAGGATTAGATATTTAATACAGCTGTGTTCGTCGAAGGCAGCACTATTTATAGCCACAGGATGGAAGCAATCTAACTCTTCATCAGAGGAGGCGAACAGTGGCACACCACACACAGTACAGAGACCATTAGTCATCCTTATAATGAAAAATTTCACACATGCTGCAGCATGGATGTACCTCAGAGAATGATGCTAGGTCAGATAAGCAAGTCACAGGAAGACAGCTGATGTTACATGAGCTATCTCAACCAATCAAATTCACAGACATAGAAATACTGTGGCAGGTACCAGGGCCTGGGAGAGGGTAGAAATGAAGAGCTATTGCCCAACTGGCATAGAACTCCACTTCTGTAGGATGAAAAGTTCTTAGTTTGCATAACAATGTGAATCTCATTATGCCACTGAATTTATACTTAAGAATGGCTAAAATGGTAAATTTTAGGCTATATGTATTTTGTCAATATTAACATTTTTAAATATATCATGGCAAGAGCCTGAGTTATTGTTTGACATATTTTGTCTTGTCTTGGTGTGAGGACTCCACACATCAGGCATGCAGGTATTGTTACATGGCTCAGTTTTACCCCCACAGGTACCAGAAACCTTCCCCGGAAGGCCCCAGCAACTATCCCCTGAGTTTCCATTTCGATCCGTTCTCTCAAGCACAGGTTGGAGGGCAATCCTCATGGGTTATTGTTGGTGTCTTCCCCCAGACAGCCTGGAAGAAAAAATTAGATGGATCAGCATTTTAAAACATTGAATGTCCTTCAAGGACAGCACCTTGTACACAGAGGCCACCGTGGGAAAGGTAGGTACATTAATCATCGCTCTTGCTGAAGACGAAGGAGAAGAAATAAATAAACAGCCTATCATCATAACCAGGTATCAGAGGTTTCTTTGAGGTCATACCCCCATTAAAAAGAATCCCCATGTTGTCAGGAGCAATGTCATGAATCCTCTGTTCTCCCTTTATGGGTAATTTATGCAAGGAAGAAGCATCCTGCCTCTGAGCACAGTATTGCATGCCCCTGTCAGTCTCTCCATTTCCATTGTGGTGATCTCAAGTCAGGAGAGAGGGGCACTGCATGTGTGTTTTTCCTGCACCTTGAGTGCCTCTGCCTTAAAGAAGTCTCTACTACCGGAAAGAAAGACAGCCACTTAAGAAATGTTGAAATACTACCAACATTCCATCCTAATCATGCTTTTCCATGTGGAGTTACAATCTGAATATTATTCTTTAAAGCTTGTCAGTTCAGCCAACTGTTTAAATCACTTATACAGCAATATTAGAAATATTAGAAATGCACAGAAATAAAACAGATGAAAATGGAAAAGTGATAACAACTGCCTAGTGATAACAGTTATTAGCACTTTGGTATACCCTACAAAATCATTTTCCAATGTGTATAAGAACATAAGAAACAAATGCAAATAAGTGAACGAAGCGTTGCTGAAGATGATGATGGATTTTTGCTTTGGCAGGCAATAATCTGAACTAGCACCTAAGCTTTTCTGCCAGACATCAAAGGTATCTCAAAATAGGACCTTTTGCTCTAAGGATGCTGGGAACATGAGCAATGGTCTAAGCACAAAATCTTGCCAAACTTGGTAAATCCCCCTGAAAATTCTGTCCTAGTGGTGCAGACTGAGAAACATCGTCTCACCTGGAGAGGGGGGACAGTGGTTCTGATCCCTTTAGATGACCAGATTATAGAAAAAGAGAGGGAATAGAAGAAGACATGTCACCCCATCCTATTCAAGAAGGAAGCTTGGGAAAAGAGACAGAGCTAGGGAGTCAGACAAAGGAGCTGTTTATGGCCGTCAGATTTAGGATAAGTGTTTCTGAGTTTGGAATTCTTTAAATAGGCGCCGTCATTTTTAACTCATGTGTTTTTTAAAGTGTGGTAGCTCAGCTCCCACCCTCCCCTCCCCCCAAGCTGGACCCAGTGGTAGGAGCATTAAAATAAAATCCGAGTCAATAAACAAAGTCCTGGAGGCCTGCACTACGTGGAAAACCAAACGGGGCCCATCCAGCTCCTCTCTTCCAGTACAATGCCCACAGAAGAAAAGTTTTCTCACACTGGTAATCTAGCTACCATCAGATTCCCATGGGCAGGAATGCCAAGACTGTTAGGATGTAAAAGAATTTGGGTGGCTTTTCTCAAAAACAGAATGATTTAAAGATCATGGCAGCATAAATTAACTCCTGGTGGCTTTAGAGTCCCAGCAATTTCTACTCCTAGAAGAGTATACTTTTAATTTAAATATTGTTATTTGTTAAAAATTTTAAAGTTTAATACACTTTATTGTTGTTTGCTTATCTTACATTCATGAATACAAATTCTCATTAAGTAACACACTTTTATCAATTTTTTTTTCTAAAATGATGTGGTGTGTGTGTGTTCTATAACTCTAGGTAAATATTTGAAAGTGCTGTTCAAGTACTAGACAAAGACTCAGTACTCACCTGTGATCTTGAAAGAAAGTAAAGCAAAAGTTCTCTACGTTTCTTCCTTGAAGTATTTCAAGGAGGGGAGGGGAAGACAAGTGGATCATGGTGAGGATCATCATGAGCTCCTGAAGAGGAAGGACCAGAAGGATGCTGCAGCTACAACTCATGGTGGAAAACACTAGAAGACACAGAATTGCAAAAGTGCAAACAAGGATCTTAGGTTGGCTGCTGCTGGAAACTAAGCATCCTAGGTACAGGATGAAACGCCATGAAGCTAGGTGCGATGGCCAACCTGCACTGTCAGCCCGTGGCTGGACTTTGGATCACCTAGCAGACGGTCAGGCACTTGTCTGGCTGCATCTGTCACAGCATTGCAGAGATGACTAATGCAAGGAGAAAGGCCCAGCCTGAGTGTAAGTGGCACCATCTCTTGGACTGAGGAGGACTCCGAAGAACATAAAATACTAGTGAAGGGGCAGGATTAGTTCTGTTTGCCAGGAGACCCCATGTTCAGTGACATCCTCTGGGCTATGATGACTGGAGTCTTCTGAAACTCTGAAACCAAGCACACCCTTCCTCCCTTAAGTGCCTTCCTTCTGGTATTTCATCAGAATAATGATACAAGTAACTAGTAGGTAACAATTAACATGGTACAAAGCAATCAATTCCAGTGGTGGCCAGAGATGACTGAGCCAGTGTGAACTATGAGTATCTGGGGCATTCTGTGTGCATCCCAGAGTGCTGTGCCCTAGGAGTGGGACCAAATCATTCCTGGGGCACAAGTTAGTCTGGGTTTCCCTTATTAAAATATTCATCAGTTTTCCAAATGGTCAAGCTGAATACATGATTTGCCTGACCAGAACAAAGCTCACACACCCTTTCAAACACACCAATGAAAGCCACACATCCGGCAACACAAAATCCATAGTTTTCAGCACTCAATCCAAAGTTACTAGACATGGTCTCTGAACCTAGAAGATGAGCTCAAATTCCAGGATGAAAAGCAATAGAAATAGATTAGTAGAACATTTATCAAATAAAAAACTATTTACAACTTTTTCCTTATCATTTCCTATATTTAATGGAAAAGTTACCTCATCTGGACTCTATAATAAAAACCAATGCAATGGTCAGCCCTCAGCAACAACACTTACCACCACTAACCACCATGTACATGGGAAAACAGAATAAAGTATCTAGATTTTTAATAAATACACTGATGGGTCACATAAACATGTCGGTAAAGTACCACGTAATTGTTGTTATAAAAGATTCTGAAACCAGGTTGCTTGGACACGAATTCCTCTCCCACCCACTGTGACAGTGTGACTAGGCAACCACTTACCCTTTCCCTTATCTGTGAAATGAGATGACCACAGTGTCTATCTCATACAGTGGTTGAAGAACTTAATCAGTGAAGAATTGAACCAACATACTGAACACATCAGTAACATTATACAACCAATGATAAAAGCTGAAGAAAGTTTCAGGAGCTTTCTAATGACGATACTTTATACAGTGATTCTCTTTTCTGAATGTATGTAGTTTTGAATTTACTTTCAGACTCTCTAGGCAAAGCGTTGTGGCCAGTAGTATTTCTGTGACCATGCTAACATGAGATATTCATATAATATGTGAAGAAAAGAAAGTTCCTTCCAGGGTAAACTCCCTAAGAGACTCTAGACTGTGTCTGGAGGAAAGAAACCACTAATCTTCTAGGAACACAATCCTTGGTCCAACTACAGTGACGAGCCCAGTTCTAGACATTCAGCTGAACAAACAAAGCCTAGGATTTAGTTATTTTCCCAGAAACTAGATAAACAGTAACTTCCTTCTTAGTGTCTCTTTTTAAAGTAAGGAGGTCTCCACCTCCCCTAATCATCACTTCACTCTGCGCTTCTATTTTGAAAGTTGCTTTTCCTAGATTTTAGCTATTTTAGGATAGTAAAAAAGTCATTGGCAAATATGCTCCATAAATAATGAATGGATGTAAATAATATGTTGCTGCCAACACATGCATTTTAAAGCCACAAATTCACCCAATAGTCAGAAGTACAGTGTCAGACCCAAGCAGTTGTATGGACAGAAACCCACCCACTCAAGTGCTGGATCTGGATGCAGCTAAGGCATCAAGAGTGTAGACAGCTCTGAAAACAGGCCATTCTCTGTAATCACTTGCAGTGGACACATAGTGCTTTACTTTGAGTCTTTGCTTCTTGGACACATCTACTCCAGTCTTCTCTTCATTGCCCCTGGCTCTTTCTGTCTCACAACAGCTTCCATCCTCTATCTTGGACTTGGTCCTGAGTCACAAGGATCTTACTTAAGGTGTCACTGAATTTTCCACTCAGTTCACTTGTGAGCATCTGCTCCTTTCAGTTCAAATCAGTGAGAGAGAGAGAGAGAGAGAGAGAGAGAGAGAGAGAGAGAGAGAGAG
>CABHPR010156384.1:0-12475 GCA_902168415.1 Peromyscus melanophrys | reverse complement strand
GTGTGTGTGTGTGTGTGTGTGTGTGTGTGTGTGTGTGTGTGTGTGTGTGGTGTAGTAGCAGCAGTACACAAGCCCTATTGCATGTATACAGAAGGTCAGAGGATGACCTCCAGTGACAGCTCTCATCTTCCACCTCACTGGAGACAGGATCTGTTCACTGCTGTGCTCTGACCCACAGGATTTCAGAGGGTCTCCCTTCTCTACCTCCTCCCATCTTGTCCTAGGAACACCGAGATTGTAGGTATGCTGCCACCGCTGGCTGTGTGGCTGGAAGAGGGTGCTGGGGATCGCCATGCAGGTCCTCAGGCTCACAATGCAAGCTCTACTCCCAGAGCCACTCCCATCCCAAACACCACATTCTTCTTTAAGAATGTTGGTTGGTTGGTTGGCTGGTTGGTGTGTGTGCACACATTGGTGTGTGTGTGTGTGTGTGTGTGTGTGTGTGTGTGTGTGTACCATTGCTCACACATAGGGATTAGAGGATAACTTGCAGAAGTCTTTCCTTTCCTTGCACAACGAGGATCCTAAGGACAGAATTCACGTTGTCAAGCTTGGTCTCTAGTACCTTTACTATCTGAGCCATCTTTCTGGCCTCCAAGCTTCATATATTTAATGAACTTACAGTGTTAGTATCACTCTATTCTGGTTAATTTTTGTTGTTGTTATCAACTTGCTACAAGCTATAATTATCTGAGAAGATGGAACCACAACTGCGAAAATGCCTCTAGAAGATTGGCTTATAGGCAAGCCTGTGAAGGCTTTTTCTTAATGATTGATGTGGCAGGGTTCAGCCCATTGTGGGCGGTGCTCACCCACGGGTAGGTAATTCTGGGGTACACAAGAACCCTGCCATAAGAAGTTCTCAGTTCATTGGTGACACAGAAGTAGCGTCAACCCACCAATCTACCACATATAAAACCAAAGCTGTGGTAAACCATAAGAAGAAAAAAAAAAGTTGGATGTAAAACCAAAGGAACTGGAGAGAAGAGGGAAAACCTCCCTAGGGAAGACAGCCTCAAACTAAAGAGTAGATGGGGGAAATGGATGGCAAGTAGATAAAATGGAGTAGCATGCCCCAATTCTGTGCGGAAGGAGGGCCTCGAAGTAAAGTCGGGGGAGGAACAAGGCGTAGTGGGTGTGATGAGGTGTGCAGCTGTACAGAGACCAGATTCTTTGGGGCCTTGTCAGTCTCGAGGCGTTTTTACTTTATCGTACAAGTGATGGGAAGCCTTTTAAACATGACCTTATGTCTCCATCACACGATCCCACCACTGTGCAGGCTGCGACCCAGTGCTTTTATTGTTATGTATAAACTAAAACTGGATTTATTCTGAGGAAAGAGAGCAAGAACACAACTAGTAGACTCTGGGGGAGTTTCAGCTGGCAAGCCCCGGTCAACATTGCTGAGGAGATGAGAAAAGCCTGAGACATGGCTCAAAATGCGATGTGTGTTGAAAACTCTATCTGCAGAAAGATCTACAGGGTGCCCATGAATCAGAGCTGCATGCTCTCTCCTTCAAACGTCCTGCAACCAGGTGAGGATTTTCTCATGTCCCATCCCTCCAAATGTCCATCACAACTACAGAAGTAAAATGAATGGTAATAAGAAATTGATTGAAGTTCTGCCCTAGGGTAAAATAATGATTCATTGACGTTTGTAGCGTTTTATTGTAAGTGTGGTGGAAATGATTATTATCTTTAATGGTTAACTGAGTAATTGATTATTGATAAATGAGTACTCTATTCAAGCCAAGATCCATCTTACATCACCTGGAAAAGGACGATGTTCCTTCTCTTTTAATGACCGTTAAGTGGTAAATAAGGAAGTGGAAATGTTTCATAACTTACATATTAAGTATCTTGGTCATTTAACCACCTCTACAATGAGAGCCATAAGGCAGCTGGGGGTAGATAGCCAACATACGGAAAGATCAATGACTGTTTTTCAGAGTTTTATTGAAAATGCATTATAGATTGTCTTGCTTTTAACATTATTACTTCATTGAATAACGATATATGAATAGGCCAAGGGGAAACATCAGGACACGGCTGTGCAGGGCCATCCGTGTGACAGAGTGAGGATGGTGTAGGAAGACGGCCTCCAGACAACTCTAATCCCATCCTCACTTTCACTATCCAGTGTAAGAAGGATGCACCTTCTATGCTTGACGTTATCTACTTGCTTTTCTCCCCACATCCTCTGCCTTCTGCTGTCTCCTCAGAGTTACCACACTGAACCCCTCTGCTGGTCTCTCATTACCGAAAATTCCCTCCCTACCACAACTGCTGTCTGCACTGAGGTGTGCGGTTCACATAAATCTCTCGAGTACTGTAGTGTTCTCTTCCGCAGTCATAGTTTCCTGCTACAATTAATTCCCCTTCTATCAGTGTTTTGATCTCAGTCCGACCTTAGGAAGAAAGCCATATAAGCTAGATAGTTTACACTGCTCCCATCATCCTGCTTTGGGGTATATTCATGTGAATTCATCTTAGTAGATTATGTTAATTGTGTGTTGGGTTGCTGATGAGAGGAATATCGGGTTCACAAAGGGATAGACAGTTGTATGAACCTGTGTCTTGAGACAGATGGAGCCTTTGCTCTATTGAAGCAGGAAGAGTGTTGGGGAAGTCACAAACTACATAGTCCACAAAACTGGTCAAAATCCTTGTTCTTCCTCATCTTCTGGATCACCTTCACAAACTGATATTCAACTGTCTCATGAGATTAGGACAGGGATTAAAAAAATACTGTAGGTATATTATGCCCAACACAACATCTGGGCACATGAAAAATAAAAATAAATAAACCTAATTATAATTCTTACAGAAATGAGTTACCAAGGCATGCGAAGAACAGTGTGCACCACCCATGATCGTTTAGAGTTTTGTGTTTGCTTTATTATAATCCCAAGGAAGCATCGTGTGGGCTAGCCAAGCACCCGGAGGGAAAGAACGGACGAAACACCTGAGAATGACGGTTCGTAGAAGAACAGCCCTGACTCTGCATCATCTGAGCCTTGGCTCGAGAGCTGAGATGCTGGAGGCCACACCGTCCTCTGACCTGAAATCCAGCAGCACGGCATTAACATCAGTCCTGAGCCCCCGTAGTACAGTGTGAGAGCCCATTCAGCACCCAATATTCATGTCGATCTCAGAATGATCTGAGGTGACATACAATAACGATATTTTTCATTGCTCATGACGGTACAACCACCAAGAAAGAGGTTTCTTTAACATGCTTTCCCTTACAGTAGTATCTGGCATGTTTCTGCTTACCACTGCCTTCTGACATTTCCAAACCTACTTTCTAGGAAGTCCACATTGACCACTGCCTGTCCCTTTTTTGGTCTAACCCTAAACTCGGCACCCTGGCTCTAGCTTTGGGTTTGTTTTTCTTTGCCCTAAGTCTCCCTCTCTTCAATCATTTCTGAGAACACGACAAATAATGAGGAGAGTCTGGCTGTGGCTGGAAACTATTAATTTAGTGTATCTCCTCTAAAACCATTTCTGGAAGGAAAAATATTCATAATTTAATGTTCCAAATATACCATCGCTTTTAAAAGTGAGAGGAGACATAATCTAGCAATAAATTCATTACTTCTGACCCTTGACCTCAGAGCTTCAAGCCAGCCATATATTATACAGTCCACAGTCAAAGTTCAGAGTCTCCTTAAATCATAGAGAGTGGTTGCTCTTCTACTGGTCTATTGAAAAGACTACCAATCTACTTTAAACGAATGGGGAAGGAGTCCATATCTACCACAGCCCACTGCTGTGCAGACTTCTGAATGGGGAAAGACCACGGAGAGAGGTGATGGGAGAGAGCTGAGGCTGGGAGAATGTTGGTAGTTTGTGGCAGAGGAGTGGCCAGGGCACTGTGGGAAGTTTACTGTAAGATCCTGGAGGCCTCCAGCAGTTACTTACTCTAAGCACTGGGGCTCAAACTGTGGTGCCCTGTCTGTCCCAAGGACTCAGTGGAGGTTCCCAACACACAAAATCCAGGGACAGGATAACCAGACAGAGCTGGCATTCTTCTTTAGTGCACACGCACTACTCACAAAATAAAACGTAACAAATCTTAAGATTGAAGTCACAGTCAGTATTATTTCCAACAGCTGTGATGTAGAACTACAAATTGATGCTGGGTGAACTTTTTGAAAAGGCACATATAAGTGTGAGCTAAACAACATTCTTGTGAGTAATCTGGGGGTTAAATAAAATATTAAAAGGAAAATTTAAAACATCTTGGGTCAAGTGACAATGGAAAGACAACAAACCACCCTGTGTCATGTTGTAAAAACAACTTTGAGGAAGGAATGACAGGCAGCCATTCCAGTGAGACTTCTGACATGGGCGTGGCTTCTGAAGTGAGTGTGGTTTCTGACGTGGGTGTGGCTTCTGACGTGGGTGTGGCTTCTGACTTTACTAGGAGACAGTATCACAGAAAATTCCCTGTTCCTCTGCCTCTTATATTCTTTCTGTGCCTTGAAATGTTCTCTGAAGCACAGTGGGGTGGGGTGGGGGAAGGATTTGAAGGAGTGGTGTATGGGAGGGTTTAGGAGGAAGAACGGGAAGGGAGAAATGATATAATTATATTATAATCTCAAGAATAAAAGAGATTTTTTTTAAAAAAGAAAAGGGTGATAGTAGTAAATTTCTACATTGAAAATGAAGACAGGTCTCAAACAGCCTAACATCGCATCAGGAAAATAACTACAAATCAGACTCAAAATTTACAATAGAAAAGCTATAAAATAATTCAAATAGAGAAAGAAAGCCTGGGAGAAGACCAACAAAATCAATAGTTTTTTTTTATAAGACTAAAAACAACAAACTCATAAATAAATCACACACAAAAAAATGAAAGGACTCAAATATATTTTAAGTGAAGATATTAAAACTGATACCAGAGAAATAAAAAGTATTATTAGAGGCTATCATGGGCAATTTTTGTATATACATAAACTATTTTATTAAAAATTAAACATATATATATCAGTCCACAATATTTTATATACACTAAAATATTTACATTTTTAAATTTTGCTGACATATACTAATGGTTCGTATTGATGGTATCTTGCTTTTCTGCTGGTGTAATAAAACACCATGAGCAATAGCGACTTAGGGAGGAAAGGCCTTATTTGGACTCATGCATCCCTATCACAGTCCACTGCTGAGGAAAGTCAGGCAAGGAACTCAAGCAGGAGAAAAGATGGGCACCATGGAGGAGTACTGCTTACTGGCTTGCTCTCCCGGCTTACTCGGCTAGCTTCTTATACATCCCAAGCCTGCCCGCTTAGGGATGTACCCCACAGCTGGCTGCACCCCCTATATCACTTAGAAATCAAGAAAATGTTCCACACACATGCCTACTGACCAGTCTGGTGGAGGCAACTTCTCCATTGAGGTTCCCTCTCTCCAGGTGTGTGGAGTTGACAACTAAAGCTAACTATCATCATGGGACATGTGCATAATGTGTAATGGTTAAGTTAGGGTCATCAGCATGCCTCTTTCTTTAAATGTTTCTAATTTATTTATGTTTGGAGTGTTTGAATTCCTTTCTTCTACTAGTTTATAAGACATAAATAGTTCATAGTACTCTGCTGTACCCTAGAGCATCAGGACTTACTCCTCTCCCGTAACTAACCAACCTCCCTCTACACCCTTCTCCTCCACTGTTCCTAACCCCTAGTGACCATTATTCTACTCTCTCATTGAACATTTTACATAATATTCATACATGCATATAGCGTGCTTGGATACAGTCCATCCACCATTCCCCCTCCCCTCCAATTCCTCTTTTATCCCTCCCTGAACCTTCACCTCCAAACATGCTACCCTCTCAAATTCAATCCCCACTGAATACATTTAAGTGCTTCCTGTAAGGACATGGTTAATGACTAGGTACTAAAGCATGGGTAGCCTCTCAGGGCCCACATCCCAATGTGACTCTTGTTCTCACAGAAGTCGTCAACTGCCAATAGCTCCTCACATAGGGGTGAGGGACTTCCTTAACCTCTGCCACACCTTGAATGCAGTCACTGTACATGTGTGCACACAGTCATGTGTGCAGCTGTCCTGCTTTGTCTGACAAATACTGTCACTCTCTCTGGCTCTTACCATCTTTCCACCCCTTCTTCCTCAATGATCCCTGAGCCTTGGGGGGAGAGTGGTTGTGACACAGAAGTCCCTTGTAGAACTAAGCACTCCACAGTCTGTTATTCTCTGCTCATTGACCAGTTGTTGGTCTCTGTGTTAATTAATTGCTATCTGCTGCAGAAAAAAGCACGTCGGTTGGGGGCTGAGTGATGCAGTAATATACAGGTATAAAGATAAGAACTGAGGGAGCAGATCATTACTGTGTTCACTTAGCAAAATAGGAGTACTGGGTTCTTACCTAGAGCCTCTGATATAACCAGCCCAAGGTGTTTGGTCCAGGTCTGGTGTCCATCTTACAGAGTGGGCTTTAAATCCAACCAGAAAGTGGTTGGTAACCCCCATATTGTTTTTGCCACCATCCTACCAGTAGGCATACTGGCCAGGCCATTATTGCTGTAGTTTGCAGGGCTCACAGCGAGTAAGACTGGTGATCACTTTTCTCTGCAGGTAGCACGTGAATTACCTTCCAGCACTATGACAGTTAGCTAGAAGCAGTGACATTTCCAGGTTGGTACCAGCTTGGTTTCTTCATGTTCCATGACTCAGCTTTGGGACATATTCAGCAACAGAGTCTTAGTACCAAGTTCTTGAGGGTAACCAAGAGCAGTGACAGTAGCTTACAATGTTTGGAGGGGTCTATGTGACCCCACTTAACAACACCACCAAAAAAGTAACCCATATTTGCCGGGCATCAGTGGTGCACGCCTTTAATCCCAGCATTCGGGAGGCAGAGGCAGGTGGATCTCTGTGAGTTCGAGACCAGCCTGGTCTATAGAGGGAGTTCCAGGGCAGGTACTAAAACTACACAGAGAAACTGTGTCTTGAAAAACCAAAAAAAAAAAGTAACCCGTATGCTGTGGGATGTTCTGTATGTTAAATGTGTTGCTCTGATTGGTTAATAAATGAAACACTGATTGGCCAGTAGCCAGGCAGGAAGTATAGGTGGGATAAGGAGAGAGGAGAATTCTGGGAAGTGGAAGGCTGAGTCAGAGAGACACTGCCAGCCACCGCCATGGAAAGCGAGATGTAAGGTACCGGTAAACCACGAGCCACGTGGCAACTTATAGATTAATAGAAATGGGTTAATTTAACATATAAGAACTAGATAACAAGAAGCCTGCCACGGCCATACAGTTTGTAAGCAATATAAGTCTCTGTGTTTACTTGGTTGGGTCTGAGCAGCTGTGGGACTGGCAGGTGAGAGAGATTTGTCCTGACCGTGGGCCAGGCAGGACTAGAAAAACTCTAACAACACCCATACTTTTATTTGATAGCCAATGGTATCTGGGAGAGGCATTGCCATCCTTTTATAGAGTAACTCCACTTAAACCCCTTGTATACATGTATGTGTATGTGTGGGTATGTGTATGTATGAGTATGTGTGTATATGCATATGTGTATGTATATATCTATGTGTGTATGTGTATGTATATATGTATGTGTATGTATGTGTATATGTGTATGTATATATCTATGTGTATATGTGTATGTATATATGTATGTGTATGTATGTGTATATGTGTACGTACATATCTATTTGTGTATGTGTATGTATGTGTATATGTATGCGTGTATAAACATGTATGTGTATGTGTATTGTGGGTATATGTATATATATGTGTGTGTCTGTATATACATATATTTTTTTTCAGATGCTTCTACGTTCAGTTTCCATAGACCTTTTTCAAAGGTCTTTAGTGTTAGTTATCCCTCCTCTAACTCCCTCCTCTAATACTGTCAATAAACTGGAATATCTAGAAGAAATGGCCAAATTTCTAAATTAAAAAAGCAGCCTTCCAGATTTCAGTGAGGAAATAGAAAGCCTCCGCAGAATAATAAGAGACAAATGAATGAAATTAATGTGATAATAAATGATTTCCAACAAAACGTCAAAGACTTTTATAGCAGAATTCTTTCAAACTTTCAAAAAACATTTAATGTCAGTATTTATGAAACTCTTCCAAAACAAGTAAATGTAGCAAAAATACTTCTTAATGCATTTCATAAAACCAGGAGCTCCTTGGCAATCAGGCTAGACAAAAATATCACAAGAATCTGCAAGCCTATGTCTTTGATAAACATTGATAGAAAAGTCTTTCATAATATATTAGTGTCAAGTAGACTTTATCACTATTATAAAAATGCTAATTTAACATATACAAATCAACCATCATGATCCATTTCATTAACATTCTGAAATACAAAAGTACTGATAATACTGACACAGAAAAGCATTCAACGTAGCTCAACATCCTTAATGATAAAGGTTCCTTGACAGTGTGGATACAGACAGAAGCTTTTCCTCACCATAGTAAAAACCTCTTCTGAAAAACCCATAGCTAGCATAGAAGAACTTGAGGCTTTTTCACTATGATTTGGTACAAAAGAAGAATGAGTGTTCTCAACTCTTCTATTTAACATAGTACAGTGGGTTATCAGGAATAATTAGACAATAAAAAATAATAAAAGCTATCCAAAGCAGAAAGGAAGAGGCACATTTGTCTCTATTGGTATATGACATGATCCCATACAGCTCAAACCCCAAAGACCCAAAAAAGAAAAAAATAGATCTAATAAGTGAGTTTAGTCAAGCTGCTAGATATGGAACCACTGTTCAAAAATCATACAGATAACAATTTAAATGCCAGGTGTGGTCCCTCATGCCTGAAATCTCAGCACTCAGGAGTCTGAAGCACCAGAATTTGATCAACTTTGAGGCCAGCCTTGGATATACAGTGAGTTCCAGGCCAGCCTGAGCTAGAATGTGAGACCCTGTATCAAAACATCAATAATACTAATGCTCTAGACAAAAAAAAAGAAATTCATAAAACAATCTCATTTATGGATTGCACAAATATGCTCTAAAGCTAATTTAATCAAGAAGGTGAAAAACCAATACACTGAAAACTACAAACACTGATGAGCTCAGTTAGAGAGGATGTATTCATAGGCTGGAAGAACTAATACTGTTAAAATGTCCATCCTAGGTAAGTCGATGTAGCGATTCAAAGGGCAAAGGGTCCTTAAATATTCCAATTATCTTCTTCCTAGAAATGGAAACAAATCTAAAATGCATATGAAATGCGAAAGAGGAATGAGGCATCACACTTTGTGTTTTAAAATTATGGTACAAATGCTGAAGAAATAGCTCAGCAGTTAAGCGTGTGCACTGCTCTCATAGAGGACCTGAGTTTGGTTCCCAACATCCTTGTCTATCAATCAGTTTAAAACATCCTTAAGAACAGCTCCAGGGGTTCTAATGCCCTCTTCTGGATTCTGCACATGTTCACGTGTGCGCGCGCACACACACACACACACAAAATGCACATACACACATATTGACACATAAATGGAAAAAAACAAAAATTAATCTTTAAAATTGTATGTGTTGATTACTTCTCTCTTACTGTGACAAAACACCACGCCCGAGGCACCTTAGGAAGAAAGAGTTTCTTTTGGCTGATGGTTCCGGTGAGGTAGAGTACATAACAGCAGGGAAGCCCAGCAGCAAGCAGAGCGGAAGACGCCAGCTCACATCCTTTACCACAGGCTCGAAGCACACAGAAGGAAGTGGAAGCAGCCCAAGGCTTTTCATCTCAGAGCCTTCCCCCACCCCCACCCCCCATTCCCCCACCCTGTAACATGCCTCTTCCTGCAAGGCTGCATCACCTAAACCTCCACCAACAACCACCAACTGGAGGCCAGGTGTACACATACCCAAGACTGTGAGGGACATGTCTCACTCAAACCACCCCGTGATGAGTAAAGCTACAAGGGCGGTGCAGTACCAGCATGAAACTGAAGTCAGCCGAGCAGAACAGGGAGCCCAACACACACAGCCAACTTAGTTTCAACAAGAGCAGAAACACAATGGAAAAGAGCAGCCATTTCAATAAATAGGAGGAAAGCTAGGTTCCCATTGTTTTCTGTTTTCAGGTCTGTTTCTAAATACTTCAGCTGCCTTTTCCATTTCTATATACTCTTTGGAACCAGCTCGTCAATTCCTGCCAACTAAAACTGTGATGAGCCTGGCGATGCTGGCGCACACCTTTAATCCCAGCACTCGGGAGGCAGAGGCAGGTGGATCTCTGTGAGTTCGAGGCCAGCCTGGTCTACAGAGCGAGATCCAGAACAGGCACCAAAGCTACACAGAGAAATCCTGTCTCACAAAAACCTAAAAAAATAAATAAATAAATAAAAAATAAAATAAAAAACTGTGATGGTTTATGATGGCGAGTACACTAATTATATGGGCTAATTTAGAAAGAATTGATGTCTTAGCATTGAGTTATCCAGTATACAAATATGATAGTTTCATTTATTTTGGACTCCTTTGACTTTTCTGGGTTTATTCTAGTCTAGAGATTCTGAACATCTTTGGATAAATTTATTTCTAATATTGTGTTTTGACAGTATTGACAATAAAATTGTTTAAATTGTATAAAAACTTGAACATTCCTTCTCTGCAGAGGAAATAGTGTTGGAGACAGAAGACAAGGACCAGAGGCCTCATTCACCAGCTCCTTGTGGAAACTATCCACTGTCTCTGGTTCTCAGTCTGGTCAGTCTGTAAAGATTGATTTCAAATAAGAACACCCCTTCAATGTTTAATAGTCTATGAGTATTTATCATATCAATAACCCACACCAAAATATCAGATTCCTGTTTCAGAGTTCAGTTTTTTGTAACTGCTTTAAGCAAGGTCTAAAACAGCTAGAATGCCTCCAGGCATGATCTCCCTTTCTTCCTGATCATTTCAAACATTTCTCTCTCTCTTTTTTTTCCCTACAAACTTTGCATCCATCTTGATTTCAACTAACTTGGCTTGACATAGAGTAAGTCCTCATTTCAGCCAAGTAGACTTTGCTTATTCATAATGCTCATGGTCCCTCACTCGAGCTTGGAAACCACTCCAGGCCAAGGTAAACAGCTCCACTGGGGCTGTCTCTCTTGTTACCTCCATTTGTTGTTATATCAGATTTATTTAACTTTTCATCAAAATGGGAAAAAGCAGTTCTTATTTTGGAGAAGAATTAATCCATGCTCTGACTATAGACTATTACAATACATAAAATATCAAAGCTCTGTGCACAAGTTAATGAGACCAGTTGTTAACAAACCATATCTATAATCTTGGTTAATGAAACATTTTGGTGACTGTGAGGACCTTTAAAGGAATGTTTACATTGACATAAAATATAACTATAGCCATTTTGCCAGAAGACAAAGGATATAAACTTTTTTCTAAATGTTTCTGCAATTGAAAATATATCTAAATCACAAAACTAGGGTTCAATTGTTTCCAAAATATCCTACATTGACAGAATTTCCTTTTAAAATGGAATCGATTATAAATCCTAATCAGATTCTTGCAAAGTCTGTCCAAATGCATCATTAGCACGTGGACTTTGATTTGGGCAAGAGTAGGGGCATGGGGGATTAGAAGCATTTCCCAGTAAGAATGAAGAATTTAAAATCTCAAAGCCAAGGAGTCTGAAAATTTCCCTCATTATTTAACAATGTTTCTCCAGGGCTGGCAGATGGCTCAGGAGGTCAGGTGTTTGTTGTGTAAGCATGGGGACTGAGGTCAGATCCTCAACACCCACTTAAAAGGGGGGTGCAGCATGCACTTGTGATCCTAGGACCGGGGGAGGCAGAGACCTGTGGATTCCTAAAGCCCTCTGGCCAACCGGTCTAGACAAATCAGTAAGCTCTGGCTTCGGTGAGTGACCCTGTCTTGAAAGAACAAGGTGGAGGGTAATCAAGGAAGATGCACAGTATCAACTTCTGGTCTCCAGACGTATGTATACATGCACCAACACACCAACACTTGGGTGGGCACGCACGCAGGCACACACACACACACACACACACACCCCATACACACAAACTAAATTATATATTAAGTTCCTTTGAAATTAGCGGCCGCAAATCAACCATTATTTAATCCCAGCCTAATTAATATCCTCCATGTTTACTTTACTAGCTGCCTCTTGCAAGACCTGAGAGAAATGGGACAGCAGCAGCAGTAAGCAGACCCCACATGCACAGTTTCACCTCTGCATGTGTAACTCCTGCAGGAACCTGGTCTCATGTTTCTGGAGAGACACTTCTCAGAGCCACATTTGATGGCATGAAAATGATAATCTGAATAACCAGTTTCTGCATTGGTGGCTTCCTAATGGTGGAACACAAAATGATCAAATGGATTAGGCAGAGAAAACATTGACACTTCATCTCTTTTTGAATTATAAAAATCTAAGGTTTTACTAGTATCACATGGGTGGTGTACATGTGTGTAGAGCAGTGAGGC
>CABHPR010156382.1:29378-39987 GCA_902168415.1 Peromyscus melanophrys | reverse complement strand
ACCTATTCTGGTGATAGGATGGCCAAACACCCTAACTGTTGTGCTAGAAATCTCATCCAATGACTGAGGGAAGCAGATGCAAAGATCTACGGCCAGGCCCCAGGTGGAGCTCCAGGAGTCCAATTGGTGAGAAAGAGGAGGAATTGTATGATTGAGAATTGTTGAGACCAAGATTGGAAAAAGCACAGGGACAAATAGCCAAATTAATGGAAACACATGAACTATGAACCAATAGCTGAGAAGCCCCCAACTGGATCAGGCCCCCTGGATAAGTGAGACAGTTGATTAGCTTAAACTGTTTAGGAGGCACCCAGGCAGTGGGACCGGGACCTGTCCTTAGTGCATGAGCTTGCTGTTTGGAACCTGGGGCTTATGCAGGGACACTTAGCTCAGCCTGGGAGGAGGGGAGTGGACCTGCCTGGACTGAATCTACCAGGTTGAATTGAGTCCCCAGGGGAGTCTTTGCCCTGGAGGAGATGGGAATGGGGGGTGGGTTGGGGGGAACCTGGGGGGGTGGCGGGAGGGGGGAGGACAGGGGAATCTGTGGCTCTATGTAAAATTAAATTAAATTATAAAATAATTAAAAAATAAAATAAAAAATTAAAAACTTAGGAAGAAAAAAAAAGAAAGGTAAAAAGCCCACAGGCAAAATGTAGTTAAAAAGAAATGGGATAATTTAAGTTAGAAAAGCTGGCTAGAAACAAGCCAAGCTAAAGTTGGACATTCACAAGAAGAATAAGTCTCTATGTATTTATTTGGGAGCTGGTTGGTGGGCCCCCAAAGAATAAAAAAAAAACCAGCTTCAAAATCTGGACTGGAATCTATCATTCTCCATCCTAGGGGACTTAACCAATATCTTAACCTCTTGGAGACTCAGGGCATGGTGAAGGGTTGATGTATTCCTTCAGAGCATGGAGGGTGTTAGGAAGTTCTTAACAATTAGAGAAGGTTGCTCCAAAGTGAGTGTGCCTTGGCCATTATCTTCTCTGAGTCTGCTTTCTGTTCTGAATGGTCTGATAACTCAATGGAATCACTAAAGATTTCTGGATGTTCTCCTCATGCCATATACACTCTTTCTGATTTGGGGGTATCTTTCCTTTGTCTACAGAGGTTTCTTTCTCCTCTCACATTTGGATTAATGATTTCCATTCAGGCTTTTCTCTCTCACTCCCTTTTTTCTCTTATCTATCTTCTTTCTCCACCCTCCTTCATCTTCCTTTTCCCCCATTCCTTATTAATATCAGATTTTTCTTCTGGTTTCTAATCTTCTGTTTTAGTCTCTCTACTCTTCTGGAGACCCTTGGCTAGATGTTTATAAAAAGAGTATGTTTCTTCTTACTGATTTTAAAGTAAGTAAGTTGAAAGCTTCATATTTCTCTTCAGATCAACAAAATGAATATATCTCTTACAATAGAATCAACTCATTTTCTCCCTGGGAGTGTGACCCTCAATGAAAGCATAAGCTATTCCTCTGGGTCAGGTGCAGTGGCACCAGCATGTTTTCCACAAAGTAAAAGAGAAAAGGGCATTTCAAGATGCCCTGGTTCCAGCACTTACTCCTCTGCTAAACCAGCCTTAAGAGTTTGAAAATGTCATTTGACTTCTCTGGGCTCCACTCCCATTCATAAAGTAAGTGGGTTTTACAAACATTTCTAAGGCATTTCTTTGTATGGAATCTTCCAAGAGTTTAATCTTTGATGAATTTCCTACAGAAATGCTATCAATTTTCAAATTTCATTAGCCTGACAAGCTTCACTAGGCATAAGCTGAGGGGGTTTGGGAGCAAATAGAAGACAATTGGCTGGTTCTCCTCTAGTTTCCCCAGGATCTAGTGTACACTGCTAAGTGTAATGTCTTCCTCCTACCTTTGTTAACATTTTTTCCCTCATAATTTCAAGGGCATCAACTGAGTTATTTAGGTCATGGAGGGTGTTCTCCCGACTTTCTTGTCCTGAAGGCAGATACCTTCTTTTTCTATTCCCTGAAGGTACTTGAAAGACATAGCACTGTATTATGATCCTTTAATGGTTTCCACACTCCTTTCCTTTTACTGCCCAGCAAATTCTTTCATTCCCGGTTCCCTAATGGGAATTTCTCTCATTGAATTTTTAGCACTGCTAAGGAAAGTCCTGTAGACTCTGACATGCTTCAGTGAGACGTACTAAGAAGTAGCTGACAAATACCTGGCCACCCTGTTTTGTTCTTGGCCACCTAATCAATAGGTCTTTCTTCCTTGACTTTGTTTTAATTTACCAATTATCTACGTGAAATGAGACCCTGAGAATAATATCCAGTCCTTTACTACACATTACCTCCAGATTCCACGTCTTAGGTATTTTGGACACATCCCTTGATGCCCAGGAACTCTTCACTTCCTCTGCACCACCATCCTTCTCTTTTTCTAGTTCTGATCATCTCAAGACCTGCTCAGCTATTCCAACCATAGCTACTATGATTCTCTGCTTCCCTCTCTCCCTAGACATAATTTCATATTTTCCATCTGACCTCCAAATTATTTCTCAATTCAGAATTCTCTTCTCTGTGTCCTTGGTCATTATTTTAGTTCATAAGCTAATGTCCTACTTAAATTTCTGAATCTTTTAATTCATTATTTCATTCTTTTTATTGCTGTTGCCTTGTGTTTGAAGTAGGGTTTTACATAACCAGGCTGCTTTAAAACTCACTGTGTAACTGAGGCTGGATTTGAACTGCAGATCCTCCCTCCTCTACAGCTTGAGTGACAGAATCACAGGCCTGTGCCACTATGTCCAGCACATCTTTTCATACTTAATGTTCTCTTACATATAATTTTCATGAGACAGAATTATATCCAAAATAGGAACCTTTCTGCTCTTTGTAACATTCATAATAAAGTCTAACTTTCTTACCTCCTTGCTGTGGCTCACAAAGCCCTTCCCAGTCTGCTTCTTTAACATTCAGAGTTTTTAGACAATGCTGAGAAAGTGATCTTTTCCTTTTGATAGAAAGGATAAGGTGATATGATATAAGTTTTAGTGACTGGAAGATGTCTTTTCTGTTCCATGACCGTATCTTATGTAGTATGAAAGCCTAAATGAATGACGGAAGACGGAGTGGAGGGGATTCCTAGCGACATGCTCTCTGCAGATACAGACTCAGTTGTACATGAAGCAAGTTTGAATTCCCAAAGGTAGGAAATGTGGACATTACATGAAGCAAGTTTGAATTCCCAAAGGTAGGAAATGTGGACATTACAGCACCTCCTTCCTTTCTCTCTTCTTCTCTCTTCCTCTCCTCTCCCCATCTCTTCTTCCCCTCCTTTTCCTCCTATCCTCTTCCCTCCTTTCTGGCCCCTTCTGTCTTTTATTCCTTTTATTCATATTAGAACTCATTGTGTTTACCATTTTAACATAATTTTTTATAAATTTAAAAATATTCATCTATTAGTGTGAGAGAATGTGTATGATATGTATATGGGCATACATATTCTGGCATGCATGGGAAAATCAGAGGACAATTTTGTAGAGACAATTCTCTTCTTCCACCTTCATGTAGGTTTCAGGAAATGAACCCGGGTTGCCAGGTTTTCACTACAAATTACTTTACCTACTAAACTATTTTGCCAGTCCTTTATTGAATCTTTACTCAGAAGAAGGGAAAACATCTCATTAGAAGCATTTTTCTTATTTTTCTAAATGTATTTATTAAACTAAATTGGACTCACCATATCATGTATTTCAGAAAGAGTAATACATTACATTTACAATCCAATATCAGGCTGTTTTTAGACCTTGTCAAAGAGACATGGCTATTTGTTTAAGCATGTATGTTGAAAGTATGAGAGTGAATCTCAACACCCAGAATAGCCTCTGTTGACTTATGTAGTAAATACTAGGCTCACAGACATATTACATCTAATAATTGCTATGATCCTTATTCAGTTAACTTCTTTTTGCATCTTAAAATGTGAAGGCCTAAAATATTAACATTAAAATCAGATCTCCAATGATTTTGGTGGATGAAATTTGATCTCAGAAGTATCTGCCTTAGAAATAATGTTTCCAATATGACAATAAACTGTTCCATATACACTGCAAACTAAAAATTGGAGCTAGGTTCTTCATAATAAAGAACAGAGCAAAATAAGTCATGCTCTATGTGTTAAATATTATTTTTTTCATTTTTGGTGGTAGATAAGTGTATAGGCAATAATGAAAGTATAAAATCCATTTTGATTCTTCACAGCACCAAAATTGTATACCGAAGTTCACTGAGATGTATAGACTTTGGAATGGTTAATGTTGACATATGATGGTTTTTGTTTTCAAGTTTTTATAAAACAATTTATTTTAACAGTGTATGTTTATCTCTCTCATGCAACAATTGAGAAGAAGACCATGCAAAACTGACATGGCATTTCCATGACATAAAATCTTCAGGGACTCAACCTCTTAGCAGCAAACTGTGCCTCCATTATGATCCAAGATGGCAGCTGGAACTCCAAACATCATTTCCACGTTCTAACTGTGAGCATGGAGAAATTGATGAAGGTATAAGGAACAAAGGGTGAAAAAGATTTGGTATGTAAGAAAGGTGCTAAGTGGCATATCCATTCTACATTCCATTGGTTAAAACTTAGGCACATGGTCACACCCAACTGAGAAGGAAGCTGGGAAATCTAGTTCATTCCCCTATAATGTCCTATTCCTTACTAACCATCCCATTATTGTGAAGAGAAATAAAACGGATAATGGGAGGGAGCGTCTATCAGTTTCTAACACACACACACACACACACACACACACACACACACACACACACACAACTTCTTTTTAAATAATTCATCATTGAATATAGCCACTATGTTTACTAAAAAACTAAATGCTATATAAATGTTGGATTACAGCACAAAGGAAAATTCAGACATGAAAACTAAATCTCAGCCTCAGAAACAAGTCTCATGAAAAACAAATAATCCCCAAATGGCCCATCACAGCAATCCATTCTCAGCAAAGCTTAGGCGAATCTATTGACTTATCTTGGGAAGACTCATGTCATTAAACCTCAAATTCTTGTTCCTAAAGTGCAGATAATAATACCCATCATCTTAAATTTTTTGTGTGTGTGAGAATAGGGATGAAGTAGTGACTCTCTATGCAGTTCGGTTTGATTTCATAGTCGTGGTTTGTAAAACAATATTACACAGTTTTATTTGATCCAGAGGTTTATAAGTCTACAAGGAGATCAGATAAGCAAGGGCTGCTCTAGTCACTAGCAGTATATCCTAAGCTAACACCATGAATGAAACCTTACAGAGGAAGCTGATTGGCTGATTATTTTAATGATTTCATAAATTACTGGGATTCAGCTCAAAGGATGTTAGGGTTTTGTATTTCTCATCTTTGATCTACTTACTTCTCCATTAGCATAATATCCATCAAGCCCTTTTGATCCAGTGTAAAGATGGCTCCAACTCTCAGTTTGTTAATTTAAAAGGAAGGAGTCTGTCTTCCATGCTTCTAGTCATCTTAAAACTGTCTTCAGTGTTAGTCTCATTGGTTCTACTTGGGAAATACACTGATGCCTGAACCAACTGCAGATACCTCAGTAGACAGAATAAGGTCATTGACTGTTCTCAAGTTTTCAACCTCTTATGGTTTTGGCATCTTGATTCTGTGACATAACTAGGAGAAAACTAGATAGACAATGTAATAGGTTCAACATAGAAATTAGTTTTTATTTTCTTTTATAAATCAAAGACTTTCCAGAGTCCAGGAAACTTCTGATATTTCTGCCCTTTGTTTTGTATTGGAGTGTGGTGGCAGTTACTCTGCGTTGTCAACCTGACTGGAATGAGACCCACCTAGGAGATTTAAGCACCTCTCTATATGTTTCTGCAAATTTTTTCCAGAAAGAACTGACTAAGTGGAGAAGACTCACATAAATGTAGGTGGCATCATAACATGGTTCATGAGCCTGGGATTAAATAAATGATATAAATAAGAAGCCAGCTGGGCCAGCATTCCCTCTTCTCTGCCTCTTGGTCTGCTGGCATGAGCTGATCTTCAGTACCACAGTCTCCTCTCTCTGACAGAATGAACTCTCTGAAATGGTGAGCCAAGTCAGCTCTCTCTTCCTTTATTTGAGTCAGGTATTTTGTTGAAGTAAAGTGCAACTTGTACAGAGTTAACTGATCTGGCTAATAATAGCCAGCTGATGAGTGACAGCACCAAGGTGAGCAATTGTTTCTCTTAGCTTCAGCTTATTGGTTTTTCTCACCATAAATCTCTGGCTCTTTTTAAAGGGAAAATGACTATCAACTAATTTGTAAGAAAACTCGATAGTAGTTTTCTCCCTTCTTCAAGCCATTGGTTCTTTTCTCTCAATTTCCACAAAGGACATTAAACAGGAATGAAGTTAATGCCACAAAATATGTATTTTCTTACTGGAACTCTTAATGATAGAATATTTGAGATTTACATTTTATTTCCAAGAAATGTGATTTTAAAATTCCTCTCTAAAATTATTAGTGTTTTCTCATGGGAACATCAATTTTAAAACTTTTTTTCTCTTAATAAATGAATTCTTATTGAAGAGGTGGCAGAAACACAGTGAAACAGAATGACCTTCACCATACCCTGCTTGGGAATGACTTCCGTTGGCATGCTGAGAAGCAATGATGTTGTGTAAAAGGACATATTACACACAGTGTTTTGTAACATGCTTTTCCTGTTTACCAACATGTTATAAACATATTGCAAGTTGATCCATATAAATCCACAGCTCCCACTTAAGTGCTTCCTTGTTTAATTAAGTATTTGCTTATAAACCCGCCTTATGCTGCAGTACATTTAAATCACTAATTTTTCACCACTATGAACATTGCAAAAACGAGTAACTCATAATTTTAGGTCATATTCCAGTTAGTATTCCTTAATTGTGAGAAATGAAAGTCAACCATGGTTAGCTTGAAGAAGGAAATAAAATTTTATTGAAATGATTGATACAATGTGCATATTTGAGTAACAAATTAAGTTATTAATTTCAGAAAGGAGATGAATCTGGGAGGTTGTAGAGATCTAATTGTAGGAACTAATGGAAGGTCCATGGGTCATCACCTTGGAGAAGAACCAAATTCAATGAGATTTTTCCTGTGAATCAATTACTGAGGTGCAGGGAAGACAGTCTGTGAGGTTTATCTTGGACCCTTGTCCACTATTTGCTCAAGAGAAGATCTGGGATATTTGTTTATAGTCCTACCGAAAAACGAAGATAAAGGTTAAATTTCTAAGAAAATTTCAAAAGCTTACATTAAGGGGAAAGTCATAGATTGTGGACAATAAAAAAAAGCAGAAAAATATGCTTTTCTAGATACTTCTTAAATTCCTTAAAGATAAAAATGTTTAGAAGAAATAAACTAATTTAAATTTTTTTAAATGATACGAATTATTTGAGGACTAAAACAAAAGATACTTGGTTACTGATCTTCCTTTGAATCTGAATTTGGTTCCTCGTACTCATGACTGGAGACCTGTAACTCAAGGTCCAGGAGATCTGATGTACTCTTCGCACATTCATGGGAACCTCTACACATCACAGCACACACACACACACACACACACACACACACACACACACATTCATAAAATTTAAAAAATAGCAGCATGCACAAAACGAATGGACAAAAATCAGTAACCTTTCTATATGAAAACAGCAAACACACCAAGAAAGAAGTCAGGGACACGAACTCATTTATAATCTCTCAAAATATAAAATATCTTGGACTTAGAATAAGTCTAACCACAGAAGTTTTACTTTTATAATGAAAACTTTAAGACACTGAAGAAAGAACTTTAAGAAGATACCTGAAGATGGAAAGCCTTCCCACACCCATGAATTGGTAGTGTCAATATTGTGAAAATGTCATCTAAAGCAGTCTACTGATTGAACTCAATACCCAAGAAAATTCCAATAAATTCTTCACATACACTGGAAACATAAGCTTACATTTCCTATAAAAACACAAATAACCAGGGCAGCCAAAATTATTCTGGGCAATAAAAGAACTGCTGAAGGTATCACTGTCCCTGATTTTAAGCTGTATTACAGAGCTATTGTAACAAAAATAAGCAAGGTACTGGCATTAGAAACAGACACTTTAGTCCGTGGAATAGAATTGAGGACCTAGACTTAAGTCCACACACTGTGGACCCCTCATTTTTTGATAAAGAGATCAAAATGAGCACTGGAGAAAAGACAGCAACTTCAATAAACAGTGCTGGTAAAACTGGATGGCTGCATGTAGAAGAAACCAGACTCTTCTCCATCATCCTGTTCAAAACTTGACTCCAAATGGATCAAGGATCTCAACATAAGACCTAATATCCTAAATCTGATAAAATAGAAAGTAAGGAATAAACTTGAACTCATTGGCACAGGAAAGAACTTTCTGAATAGGACACAGGTAGTGCGGGCATTAAAACTAACTGAAAAATGGAACCACATAAAACCAAAGGCTTTGGCACTGCAAAGATCACCATCATTCAAGGGAAGAGACAGCTTGCAGAATGTGGAAAATCTTTACCAGCTATATATCTGAGAATGGGTTAGTATCTATAATATACAAAGAGCTAAAAGAATCTAAGCATTAAGAAAACAAACCATTTTTAAAATGGGATGAGAACTAAATAGAGGCATAAAACAAAATGCCTGAGAAACATTTTTTTAAATGTTCAATATCCTTACCCATCAATGAAAATTGAAGACACTTTGAGAATTCATCATATTCCAGTCAGAAAGAACAAGAAAAAATGAGAGAAGATGCTGGCAAGAATACAGGAAAAGGGGAACATTTATTTATTGATGGTAGGAGTGAAACTTGGTACAGCCACTTTGGAAATTAGTGTGTTTAAATCCAAAAAGCTAGAAATAAATCTACCACATGATCCAACTATACAAATCTTTTATATGTACCCAAAGACTCTATATTTACCTATAGAGATATTTGCTCATCCATGTTCATTGCCGTTCTAATCACAATAGCCAGGAAATGGAAATAGCCTAGACATCCATCAACTGGTGAATGGATAATGAAAATGTGGTACATTTACATAATGGAACATTATTCAACTATTAAGAAAAATTAAATTATGAATTTTTCAGATAAATGGATGGAGAGGAAAACATCATCCTAATTGAGGTAACCCAGACTCAGAAAAGCAAAATCATGTTGTTGGGTTTTTTTTTTCTCATATGTGGTTGTTAGCATTTAGCCTTTAAATATATGTCTTTCATCTGGATATATGTCTTTTCATCTGGATGTCTTTCATCTGGATTTAACTTGTGTGGGTACACAAGTTAAAAAACCAGTAAGGTGTAAAGGGAGAAGAGGAGAATCTTTCAAGGAAGGGAAGATAAAATACAGTGTTATAAAGGGGAAAAATAGAACCGGAAGGATTAAATGAGTTGGGAGTGGAAGGGCAGGGCAGATAAGGAAATGTGGGGAGGAGTAACCGACACTAAATGTGCTTTGAAAAAGCTGTATGAAAACCTATTACTGTAGAAACTTCCTAAAATATATGCATACATATATACCAAAATAGTTTAAATTGTGTTACCCTATAATGGGAAGACACTACCCCAACTAGATACCACATACTACCAATTAAAACTCCCAGTACCAGGAATGAGTTGCCTCTTTTTTTGGTTTCTTGGCCAATGGAATCCTCTAGGGCCCCAAACATTATAAGTTGTTGTCATTGCTCTAGGTTACTCTCCTGAACCTTACAGGAATTGGCTGAAGATGCCGCATTATTTAGTCATAGAACATGGATGTCTATCTGGTGCTCAACTGGAAGCTTCACTGTACGTACTGATTGTCTTTCACAGAGCTAAAAGGTGCTATGCACACTACTAGGGGAGAAAAGTACTCATCCATGTCATCCACTATGAACTCAGGGAGCTGCAATAACAGCCTGCCTAGCAAGGTATGCCCACTGATGAATTAGTGGCATGAACATCATAGGAGTAACTGCTTTCAGATTGGACTTAAAGTCCATTTCATGAGAGAGAATCTCTATATAGCACTGACCACAAGGCCAAGAAATGTGGCTAGATAGGCCCTAAGGGAGAACCTACTACTACAGTTCTGCTAAATGGACATAGCCGTACAATGGCTCCTAATGACTTACTTCTAAACTCATAGATCAGTGACATTCCTCAAGGCTAATCAGAGAAACGTCTTCTTGTAGTAGATTACAATTAACACAGCAACTCATAACTGGCCAGCATGCAGAGAATAAAAGACTTTAGGCTATCCATCCATAAATGAATGTCTGTATCACATACCTCCCCTCAAGGCTCAGGTATCATTGCCAAAGAAAACCGGAAAGCCTGTAAGAGCCAGAGGTGGTAGACGACTATAAGGAAACAATGTTTTCTGGACACAAAAGGGTAGATGCACATATTAACACTCAGGGATTGTAATGGCATGCACAAGACCTGAAGAAGCTCAAACCAGACAAAAATCCCAGCGTGGAAGAAGGGAAGTGGGCAAGAAGTCCCACTCCTAGCTGAAAAGCTATTGGCATTTGATAGTTTCTGGGAGAGGGTGAGTCAGCTTTATTTAGTG
>CABHPR010156382.1:0-24240 GCA_902168415.1 Peromyscus melanophrys | reverse complement strand
CACACACACACACACACACACACACACACACACACACACACACACACTGTGCAGCATGACTTTCTCAAGATATAACTCCAGAGTTAGAAATCAGAGCAGTGGTTGCCAGCTGTTAGTTGTGGTGTGTGGTTCTGAACATCAGGAAAACAATGGGCCTAGGAATATGAGCCCTTTCTAAAACATCCCATTTTACTCCTAGAACAACTACATATGACAGACAAAGGGGCCTACCTGCAGACATTCAATGACTTACTTGAAACCGTCTAACAGATATGACAGAATAGACCCTGAATCCCTCGCCGCAGCATCAGAGCCCACACCTATAACCACTCTCGACTCCTGCCTTGGGCTACAGTTCCTGAGTCTCTGGGATATGGGAATGGAAAAGGCTTGTGCACAATCCATCATAATCTTGTTTGCTGAAAGATGACCTTATTTGCCATCATCTAACTGAATTCAAACCTCATGGAAAGGTGACATAATAAAAACACTCTTCTCAGAGTGAGCCGGCTTCAGGCAAATGAATCATTCAGATATGAAATTAGAAGTATGCTTTCAAAGTTCATAGAAGCTGCAGGACACATTGTGCCATGACACTGATTTCAATTACACCTTAACCTTCAGCATGACGATGTGACATTTTACTCCTCTGTCACTTACCGATCAGCTCTCTTCCTCTGATTCCTTTTGTTAAATATGAGCTTTGCTGCGCTCCATCGATCTCTGCAAAGATTCTGCTGTTTACAGCTTTGATAATCTTTGTTTAATCTGCAGGAGTAATTGGATTCCCACAATGGTGGCTGGATTTCCCAAACCACTGAGACCAGAAAAAAAAACATGGGAGAGCCAAAGCAATGCGAACCCTGAAATTCAGAAACCTCTTTTGTGCTCCAGCTAAGATTGACCTTTTCCTCTCAGGTTTGAAAGGTTATGTCCTAATCAGTTTGGATGAAGTAACAAAAAAGATGTGTTTCCCTTAAATGAAATGAGGCTGTAAAAGTCACAGCTCTGTGGCCTGGATTCCTTCACTGCTGGAACTGATAACGATCTCATTCAAGAAAATAAGAATGAAAAAACTAATTTCTCTCTTAAAAATCATTCTCTTACACATGGAAGCCAAGACTCCACAGTTATGGCAATTTTGTATAGTGACATTCACTGTCTCCCAGCAACAGATGTGGTGGGAAGGAACACGGCTGGTGTTGGTTCTTAACTCGACTTTGCCCTTTAATGAGAAAGGTGACCTTGGGCAAAGTGACCTCTTTACTATTGTAGTTCTCCACATGGAAAAATGAAAGGCACCAGTAAAATGTACAGAGAGGCTAGACAAATAGTTCTGTTAACTCAGAAAACCACTGAGATCACTGGGAGAGTGTTACGTGTCTGTTAACTAAAGAAGAAATGGAGCATGCAGAAAACATCCTGGAGAAGTTTAGGCAATAGTAGGGTTGTTGTTTTTATATTACATGCAGAAAACTATGCGTACTTGGGAAAGAAAGGACCATATTGAGGCAGTGGCCTCTGGGCCTGTGGGACAGAGAGGAAACAGCCCGGAAAGAACTCCAAGAGACACATCCCTAACAGATGGGACCCTGTCTGCAAAATTCAGCAGTTGTTTAACACCAGGGTCTCAGTGTAAACAGAGCATCTTTCCTGGCTGTAAAGAAGTAAGGAGTCTTAGCTTATAATCTGTTCTTGTTAATGCTTCATTGGCATGCATTAATTATATACAAATAGGTTTCATTATGTTCATTCTCATACATGTACATATGGTGGTTTGAAGGAGAATGATCCCCCTAGGCTCATATGTTTGAATATTTGTTTCCCATTGGTGGAACTGTTTGGGATTAGGAGGTGTGACCTTGGAGGAGGTGCATCCTAGGGAGCAGGCTTGAAACTTCAAAAGCCTCCCTCTATTAGCCTTGTGCTCTCTGTCTCCTGCTTGCCAAGCGGTGAGCTCTCAGCTGTTCCTGCCTCCATGCCTTTCCTCCACCATCATGGACTCCAACCCTCTGAAACCATAAGCCCAGTTGAGCACTTTTTTTGTAAGTAGCTTTGGTTGTGATGTTTTTTCACCGCAATGGAACAGTAACTAATATAGTACATAACACATTTTGGTCATCTTTACCCCTCCCTGTGTCTGTCCATTGCTGACAAATCACTTTCTTTTTCCTAACCAGCACCTTTTATGAAAAGATACTTTCATATCTTTTTTTTTGGGGGGGGGGGTTAGGTTTGTCTATAGGAGCATATACATCTTACCAGTGTCTACACCACTGAAGAAAATGCCTCTCCCTCCCTCATCAACCATACAGATACTCAGGCAGCAGTGGGGCTCCATGTACTTCTCTCTCTTATATGGGAAAGTATCAAAAGGCCAAATCCTGCTCAAAACTTGTGCAGGTAAACCCAGCTGCTGTGAACTCAAGAATGCAAAGGTCATGTAATACCTGGGTATCAGTGACTCACACTGATCACCACTCCTTGCTACTTCTTCCTCTTGCATTCTTTTAACCCATTCTTCCATGTTTCTCGGGCTTTGGATAGGATGATGTTGATGTCCCATTTATGGATAGATATTCCACAGTCATTTATTTTCACCATTTTTATCATTTGAGTTTCTGCAGTCCCCACTGACCACTGCAAAAGAGGTTTCTTGGACCAAAGCTCTAAGCAACACTAATCCAGGGGCATAAACATAATCATTTAGAAGGTAATTTCATGGGCACATCACATCCATTTAGCAAAACAACCTTAGTGCCTTCCCCCAAAAGGGTCTATGACCTCCCAGACAGGGACATTTAACAAAATTATAGTAACTGAAATGAATTCTCTCAATATGTCCTTTTTATAGCAACATCTTTCATATAAAATGTAGTTTTAACAGTAAGATATTACTGAAAATAACTAAATTAAATCCGCTTACTAGAGTTAATTATAATGCTGCTACAATTTTTCAGGCATCACAACAGGAAGATGTTAATGATATATTGTGATGAGTCCATTTGGAAAACAGATATATAGTTAGAAAATTGTAGGGCTGATATTCAAGTTATAAAATGCTGATTTTTTTTTAACTTTCCCCCCCTTTGTTGGCATATTCCACCATTGGTTCCCCTCTTCCTTCAACATCCATCCACAAGCCCCTGAACATCTTTAATCATTTAAATTCTTGCCAACCTGTGTCTTCATCTTCACCTCTGTTCCACTGTATCTGATCTCCTGTATGTCCAATGATAATGGGCACTGCTGTGTTGGTCACCATCTTCAGCCTCTAATTACTACCGTCATTCTGGGGCTTCAACATGGAAAGGAGAGCCCACCACCACCCTGGCCCCAAAAGACTTTCTTTGAGTCAATGAGGAAGTCTGTGTACCACCATGTCAGACATTGGGAGCCATCATTGCAAGGTCAATACCAGACACAACTTTTATCCAAGTAACTGATACAATTCTTCTCCCTAATCACCTTTATCACTCCAATTTTTTTGTGCATGTGTGGAGGCACATATATGTGTGCAGGTATTTGATTTCTATATGTGCATATATGTATGCATGTAATCCTTTGTCTGTCTCTGTCTCTGTCTCTGTCTCTGTCTCTCTCTGTCTCTCTCTCTGTCTCTGTCTCTCTCTCTGTCTCTGTCTCTGTCTCTGTCTCTCTCTCTCTCTCTCTCTCTCTCTCTCTCTCTCTCATGTGTGTGTGTGTGTGTGTGTGTGTGTGTGTGTGTGTAGGCCAGTGGTCATCCTCAAGTGTCTTTCTCATCACTCTCCACATTATTTTTGAAGACGGGGTCTTCCTCTCACTGAACCTGACTGGAGCTTGCTATTTCAGTTAGATTGGCTGGCCGACAACCTTCCAAGATTCACCTATTTCTACTCCTCTCTTCTTCCAGTGACGGGTTACAGGTGCCTGTCACTAAACCCACCTTTTATGTGGGAGCTAAGGATCTGAAATTGGATGTTCATACTTGGCAGTAAATATTTTATACACTGAGTCATCTCCCCAGATCCCAATAACTTCAACTTTTCATGGGATGCATTTGCTTGGGTATCTCAGATACCTCCAACTTCAAATGACTGAAATTGAGAGGAATCAGGTGTACACTTAGAAATATAAACTTTGACTCAAATTTGTAGACAACAGATAGTTGGAACTTCCTTGCCTAAGGCTAGTTGTGTGTTGAAAGAAGCTATGAGGTATGGGATTTGGATATCAACAGTTCTAGGATCAGGTTAGCTTATTAACTGTGACATAGTTAAATTATTTTTCCCTCTTTTTTTTGAGATTAGAACGTAATTTCATCATTGTTCCTTTCTCTTTCCTCCTACCAAACCCTTCCATGTACCTCTCCTTTTTCTTTTTTAAATCCATGACCCCTTTCTTTTATTAATTGTTGCTATATGCATATATGTCTGTGTATATACATTCATATTCCCAAATACAAGCATCTCAGTCTGTACAATGTTACTTGCATGTATATTTTCAGGGCTGACCATTTGATATTAGATATTCAACTGGTATGCTATTCCCTGGGGAAGATAGGTATCTACACTTGGGTTTGTAGCACACTACCATATCTACATTGTGTGTGCGTGTGTGCACACATGTAGGGAGGGATGATACAACCCCAGTTTTTGATGTGAGTCTTGTTGTTCACTTGCTTCAGAATGCAACCTGTCAGATGATAAAGACTTGCAGAAAAGAAGCTGAGTCTATGCAAAGATGGTTGCTAGGAATAATGGCCCTCCTACAGAAAGTGAACACAGGAAAGTGTGATACAGCTTGTCTCTGCAAAGAAGGATGTCTGTTTAGCAGATTTTTCTGATTGATTCAACTAAGTTCTTGAGATGACCTGGACTCTAAAGACACATCTTCTCATTTCTATCTACAGCATTCTCATACCCCAATCCCTTACTGGGTAGTGAACAACATTTATGACGTTTAACTTGAAATGCCTTGACATTTCACTTGCATCTACTGGCCACCTTTGGATCTGGGCTTAAGAGATTCTCATGACAAGAATTTGGTCGTATTAATGAAGGATCTTCTAGAAAGAACTCTTTTTCACTTGGCTAACAATTTAGAAATAATATCTGTTTACATGGAAAACTTTCCTTGTTTTTTTAAAGAAGACATTCTTCTGAATTCCATGGCTTTAGAATTGTGTTGTATTATATTGTATTGTACTGAATGGTAATTATTATACTGTACTGTATTGCATTGTACTGTTTGATATTATATTGTCCTGTCCTATAGTATATTATACTATAGTATATTATGTTATACTATACTACAGTATATTATATTGTACTGTATTACATTGTACTATAGTATATTATACTGTATTATATATATACTACACTGTACTATATTTTACTGTAATATATTATAATATAATTTTCTATACTTTACTATATTGTGCTACCCTATACTACATTATGTTATCACTGAGCATCGTTTCTTTTCCTATGCTGAGACTCAATCCAAGGCCTCCAGAGTGCTAGACACAGACACACCCCTTAGCTGTACCCTGGCTTCTGTCTTGAAGCATCTTCACAACCCTCCTAAACTTTAGGTCTCTGGTAGATCTCCTTTTGTAGATTCTGTCTTCTTCCACTGCTATAATAAAACCAATTTTGCATGAATTTAGGTATTCATTTCCCTATTTTTATTAATATTCATGTGTCTATCTTTAATTCTTTTCTTTTGAACTGGCTATAACATCGGCCCATTGCTTCATGAGTTGAATAGAATATTTTGTGTTTTGTTCATTTTATAGCTCCATGCATGCCATGACTCCAGCATGTATGAAAGCATCCTTTGAGTCTTAGCACTCCCAACAACATGCCAGTGAATTCACCTTTGACAGCCAGGTTAACACTGTTGGCTGAGAAGAGCATTTCATGCACAAGTCTAGCAGTGCTGCTTGCTTTATTCTCTCATAAGGTAAATCCCACATGTCAACAGAATTATATTGATTTAATATTCATAGAAATTTAAATTTCTCTTTACTCACTTTGTATTTCTTTCTTATGATATGTTTATTCCAAATTGTTGAAGTGTGGCTAATTGGGAATTGATGGGAATTTATTTTTGTAATCCGACCACTGGGAGACTCTACAAGTGAATAAATGGTGTATGGAGTTTTAATCTCTGTTTGGTGAGAGTCAGGGGAGGCTCTAGGTTCTGGGTTTTTGTTTCTTGTCTCTTCTTTAACCCAAGCCACTTAAGAGTCTCACACTTTCTAAATGCAGAATGGCTCTGTGACATCTGAACTGGTAACTTTTCCAATTCTATGTTCTCTAGGTTTATGGATGAAGTTACAGAAGCAGGAAGAGGGCTCTGTGGGGTGTGTATCCCCTTCTTATCCCTCCTCTCACTCCCCTCCAGCCTTCTCTCCCCAATCTACCCCCCATTCCCTCCTCTGAAAAGGTAAGGCCTCCCATGGGGAGTCGTAAAACCTGGTACATTCAGGAGAGGCAGATCCAAGTGCTTACCCCTGTATCAAGGCTGTGCAAGGTGTCCCACCATAGGTAATAGGCCCCCAAAAGCCAGCTCATGCATCAGGGATAGATCCTGATCCTACTACCAGGGGGCCCCTTAAGCACACCAAGCTACACAATTGTCTTGCTTCTACAGAGGGCCTAGTCCAGTCCCATGGAGGCTTCACAGCTGTTGGTCTAAAGCTTATGAGTTCTCACTAGCTTGGTTTGGTTGCCTCTGTAAGTTTTCCCATCATGATCTTGATGCTCCTTGCTCATAGAATCCCTCTTCTCTCTCTTCAACTGGACTCTTGGGGCTCAGCCTGGTGCTCATTGTAGGTCTCTGCATCTGCTTCTATCAGTTACTTGATGATGACTGTAGCTTGAGTTTTCCTGCCTGGCCCACAGTCAGGACAAATCTCTCTCACCCGCCAGTCCCACAGCCGCTCAGACCCAACCAAGTAAACACAGAGACTTATATTGCTTACAAACTGTATGGCCGTGGCAGGCTTCTTGCTAACTGTCCTTATATCTTAAATTAATCCATTTCTATAAATCTATACCTTGCCACATGGCTTGTGGCTTACCGGCATCTTCACATGCTGTTTGTCATGGTGGCGGCTGGCAGTGTCTCCTCAGCCTTCCCCTTCCCAGAATCCTCTCTTCCTTGTCCCGCCTATACTTCTTCCTGCCTGACCACTGGCCAATCAGTGTTTTATTCATTGACCAATAAACAACATGTTTGACATACAGACCATCCCACAGCAGATGACAGTTAGGTTATTCACCAATCTGATTACCTGGGTAGGCCAGCACAAGCACCCTCTTCACTATTGCTAGCAATCTAAGCTGGGGCCATCCTTGTGGATTCCTGGGAACTTCCCTAGCACCAGGTTTCTCTCTATCCCCATGATGTCTCACTCTATCAAGATATCTCTTTCATTGCTCTCCCACTCTGTCTCTGTTTCAGCTTGACCATCCCATTCCCTTATGTTCTTATCCTCCATCCCATACCCTCTATTGCCCACTCCCTTATCCCTAGTTTATTCATGGAGAGCTCATCTGTTTCCCCTTCCCAGGGCAATCCATGCATCCCTCTTAGGGTCCTCTTTGTTAGCTAGCTTCTCTGGAGCTGTGGGTTGTAGTCTGGTTATCCTTTGCTTTACATATAGTATCCATTTATGAGTGAGTACATACCACATTTGTCTTTCTGAGCCTGGGTTACCTCACTCAGGATGATATTTTCCAGTTCTATCCATTTGCCTGAAAATTTAATGATGTCATTGATTTTTACTACTGAGTAGTACTCCATTGTGTATATGTAGTACATTTTCTTTATCTATTCTTCCTTTGAGAGGCTCTAGGTTGTTTCCAGGTTCTGGCTATTACTAATAATACTGCTATGAACATAGTTGAGCAAGTGTCCTTGTGGTATGATTGAGCATTCCTTGGGTATATGCCCAAGAGTAGTATCATTGTGTCTTGGGGTAGATTGACTCCCAAGTTTCTGAGAAAACACCATACTCATTTCCAAAGTGGCTGTACAAGTTTGCACTCCCACCAACAGTGGAGGAGTGTTCCCCTTGCTTCAAATCCTCTCCAACATAAGCTGACATTGGTGTTTTTGATCTTAGCCATTCTGACAAATCTAAGGTGGTATCTCAGAGGAGTCATTTTGATTTCTATTTCCCTGATGACTAAGGATGTTGATCAATTCATTAAATGTCTTTTGGCCATTTGATATTTTTTTGTTGACAATTCTGTTTAGCTCTGTAGCCCATTAATTGGATTGTTTTGGTATTTTGATGTCTAGTTTCTTGAGTTCTTTATATATTTTGGAGATCAGTCCTCTGTCAGATGTGGGTTTGGTGAAGATGTTTTCCCAATCTGTAGGCTGTCATTTTGTCTTATTGACTATATCCTTTGCCCTACAGAAGATTCTCAGTTTCAGGAGGTCCCATTTATTAATTGTTGCTGTCAGTATCTGTGCTACTGGTGTTATATTTGGGAAGTGATCTCCAGTGCCAATGTGTTCAAGACTACTTCCTACTTTCTCTTCTATCAGGTTCAGTGTAGCTGGATTTATGTTGACGTTTTTGATCCACTTTGACTTGAGTTTTGTACATGGTGATAGACATGGATCTATTTGCAGCCTTCTACATGTTGACATCCAGTTATGCCAGCACCATTTGTTGAAGATGCTTTCTTTTTTCCATTGTACAATTTTGGCATCTTTGTCAAAAATCAGATGTTCATAGGTATGTAGATTAATGTCAGGGCCTTCAATTTGGTTCCATTGTTCCACATGTCAGTTTTCAATGCCAATACTAAGTTGTTTTTATTAATATAGCTATATAGTAGAGCTTGAGGTCAGGGGTGGTGGTACCTCCAGAAGTTGCTTTATTGTACAGGTTTGTTTTAGCTATTCTTGATTTTTTTTTTTTGTTTTTCCATATGAAGTTGAGTATTGTTCTTTTGAGGTCTGTGAAAAGTTGTGTTGGGATTTTGATGAGGATTGCATTGAATCTGTAGATTGCTTTTGTTAAGATTGTCATTTTTATTATGTTGGTTCAACCTATCCATGAGCATGAGAGATCTTCCCATTTTCTGATATCTTCTTCATTTTCTTTCTTCATAGCCTTAAAGTTCTTGTCATATAGATCTTTCACTTGCTTAATTAGAGTTAGCCCAAGGTATTTTATATTATTAGTGGCTATTGTAAAGGGTGATGTTTCTCTGATTTCTTTCCCAGTTTGTTTATCATTTGTATATAAGAGAGTTACTATTTTTTTTTTTTTAGTTAAGCTTGTATCCCACAACCTTACTGAAGGTGTTTATCAGCTGTAAGAATTCCCTGGTAGAATTTTGGGGGTCACTTATGTATACTATTATATCATCTGCAAATAGCGAAAACTTGAATTCTTCCTTTCCAATTTGTATCCCCTTGATCTCCTTTTGTTGTCTTATTGCTCTAGCTAGAACTTTGAGTACTATACTGAATAGGTATGGGGAGAGTGGACAGCCTTGTCTTGTCCCTGATTCTAGTGTAATCACTTTGAGTTTCTCTCCATTTAATTTGATGTTGGCTGTTGGCTTGCTGTATATTGCCTTTATTATGTTTAGGTGTGCTCCTTGTATTTCTGATTGCTCCAAGACCTTTATCATGAAGGGATGTTGAATTTTGTCAAAGGCTTTTTCAGTATCTAATGAGATGATCATGTGATTTATTTCTTTCAGTTTGTTTATATGGGATATTATATTGACAAATTTCCATATGTTGCACCATCCATGCATCTCTGGAATGAAGCCTACTTGATCATGTTGGATTATTTTTTTTGTTGTGTTCTTGGATTCGGTTTGCCAGTATTGTATTGAGTATTTTTGCATCAATGTTCATGAGGGACATTGTTCTGTATGTAATTCTCTTTCTTTTTTACATCTTTGTGTGGTTTGGGTATCAGGATAACTGTAGCCTCATAAAAAGAGTTCGGTAATGTTCCTTCTGTTTCTATTGTGTGGAACAATTTGAGGAATATTGATATTAGCTCTTCTTTGAACTTCTGGTAGAATTCTGTACTGGAACCATCTAGTCCTGGGCTTTTTTGTTGTTGTTATTGGGGGACTTATAATGACTATTTCTATTTCTTTAGGGGTTATATGTCTCTTTAAATTGTTTAATTTTGGTATGTGGTACCTATCCAGAAAATTGTCTGTCTCATTTAGATATTCCAATTTTGTGGAGTAGAGGTTTTTGAAGTATGGCCTGATGATTGTCTGGTTTTCCTCATTGTCTGTTGTTATATCTCCCTTTTCATTTCTGATTTTGTTAATTTGGATGCTCTCTCTCTGTCTTTTGGTTAGTTTGGATAAGGGTTTGTCTATCTTGTTGATTTTCTCAAAGAACCAAGTCTTTGTTTCATTGATTCTTTGTATGTGCTCTTTGTATGTGCTCTTTGTTTCTATTTTATTGATTTCAGCCCTCAATTTGGTTATTTCCTGGTGTCTATTCCTCCTGAGTGAGTTGGCTTCTTTTTTTTTCTAGAGCTTTCAGGTGTGCTGCTAAGTTGCTAGTGTGAGATTTCTTCCAACTTCTTTATGTGGGCATTTAGTGCTATGAATTTTCCTCTTAACACTGCTTTCATAGTGTCCCATAAGTTTGGGTACATTGTACATTCATTTTTATTGAATTCTAGAAAATCTTTAATTTCTTTCTTATTTTTTCCTTGACTCATTGGTGATTCAGTTGAGCATTTTTCAGTTTCCATGAGTTTTTAGGCTTTCTATAATTTTTCTTGTTATTGAAATCTAATTTTATCCATGGTGATCTAATAAAAGACAGGAGATTATTCCAATTTTTTGGTGTCTGTTGAGATTTGCTTTGTGACTGAGTATGTGGTCAATTTTAGAGGAGGTTCCATGGAGTGCTGAGAAGAAGGTATATTCTTTTGTGTTAGGGTGGAATATTCTATAGATATTCCTTAAGTCCATTTGAGTAATAACATCTGTTAGATCCCTTATTTCTCTGTTAAGGTTCTGTCTGGCAAACCTGTCCATTGGTGAGAGTGGGGTGTTGAAGTCTCCCACTATTAGTATGTGTGGTTTGATGTGCAATTTAAGCTTTAATAATGTTTCTTTTACATATGTAGGTGCCTTGTATTTGGGGCATAAATGTTCAAATTTGAGACTTTATCTTGATGGATTTTTCCTGTGATGAATACGTAATGTCTTTCCTGATATCTTTTGATTGATTTTAGTTTGAAGTCTATTTTGTTAGATATTAGGATAGCTACACCAGCTTGCTTCTTAAGTCCATTTGATTGGAAAGTCTTTTCCCAACCTTTTACTCTGAGGTAGTATTTGCCTTTGAAGTTGAGGTATGTTTATTGTATGCAGCACAAGGATGGATTCTGTTTTCCTATCCATTCTGCTAGTCTGTGTCTTTTTATAGGTGAATTGAGTCCATTGATATTAAGTGATATTAATGACCAGTGATTGTTAATTTCTATTATTTTTTGGTGGTAGTGTGTAGCATGAATCTTAAAAGTCTTATTAATAAAATCAAACCTGAGCCGGGTATTGGGGTGAACACTGGAAGGTCAGAGAGACAGAATAAGCCACAGCTATCTCACCTCGCTGGATCCTCAGCTGGTCTTGTTTCCTCAGACTGGATGCCCCGAGCCCTCATCCAGAATGGGTCTCAGCTGAACTGCTGCTAGAAGCCTAAAAGCTTAACCAGGCCAAATGCTTCTCCAGGCCAAATGCCTCTCCAGGGCAAATGCCTCTAGTTTCTGGTCCTCACGCTTTATATACCTTTCTGCTTTCTACCACCACTCCCTGGGATTAAAGGTGTGGCTTTCTGGGATTAAAGGTGTGTATCACCGTGCCTGGCCGTTTCCAATGTGGCCTTGAACTCACAGAGATCCAGAGGGATTTCTGTCTCTGGAATGCTAGGATTAAAGGCGTGTGCTGTCACTGCCTATCCTCTATGTTTAATATTGTGGCTGTCCTGTTCTCTGACCCCAGATAAGTTTATTAGCATACACAATATTTGGGGGAACACAATACCACCACAGTAGTGTGTGTGTATTTCCCTTCTTTGGGATTTGCTGCTGTGGAATTATCTATCGCTTGTTTTTTCGTGGATGCATCTAACTTCCTTAAGTTGAAGTTTTCCTTCTAGTGCTTTTTGTAGGGCTGGATTTGTGGATAGGTATTGTTTAAATCTGGTTTTGTCTTGGAATGTCTTGTATACTCCGTCTATGATGATTGAAAGTCTTGCTGGGTATAGTAGTCTGGGCTGGCATCTGTGGTATCTTAGTGTCTGTCCTGGACCTTTGGCTTTCAGAGTCTCCATTGAGAAGTCAGGTGTTATTCTGATGGGTCTGCATTTATAAGTTACTTGGCCTTTTTCCTTTGCTGCTCTTAATATTCTTTATTTATTTTGTATGTTTAGTAGTTTTATTATTATGTGACCAGGGGACTCAGGGGGGGTCTAGTCTATTTGGTATTCTCTAAGCTTCTTGTATCTTCATAGGTATTTCCTTCTTTAGGTTGGGAAAGTTTCCTTCTATGATTTTGTTGAATATAGTCTCTGTGTCTTTGAGTTGGTATTCTTCTCCTTCTTCTATCTCTATTATTCTTAGGTTTGGCCTTTTCATGGTGTTCCAGATTTCCAGGATGTTTTTTGTTATGACTTTTTTTTGGCTTTAGTGCTTTCTTTAACTGACAAATCTATTTCCTCTATCGTATCCTCAATGCCAGAGATTTTCTATTCCATCTCTTGTATTCTGTTGGTGATGCTTTCATCTGTTGTTTCTGTTTGTTTACTCAGATTTTCTATTTCCAGCATTCCCTCAGTTTGTTTCTTCTTCATTGTTTCTATTTCAATTTTCAGGTCTTGAACTGTTTCCTTCACTTGTTTGATTGCTTTTTCTTGGTTTTCTTGACTTTCTTTAAGGGATTTATTGATTTCTTCCAATTTTTTGCTTGTCTTTTCATCAATTTCTTTAAAGGAATTGTTCACTTCCTCCTTAAAGACCTCTACCATTTTCATAATTTATTTTTAAGGTTGCTTTCTTCTGCTTCTTCTACATTGTTATGTTCAGGTCTTGCTGTTTTAGAACTGCTAGGTTCTGGTGGTGCCATATTGCTCTTTATGTTGTTGTATGTATTTTTGCACTGGCATCTGTTTACCCATCTCTTTCTCTAATCAGTGCAAGAGGTGTCTGTGTCTGAGCTTCATCATCCCTTAAATTGGTATTATGGAGTAAAGATGGCTTAACACTTACTAAGCAAGCTCTCTACCACTAAGCTACACCCACAGTTCTCTTGAAGAAATGTCTAACTTAAAATCTGCTTTGTGTGATGTTAGTATAGCTAATTCAGGTCTGTTTTGATTATTCTATGAATGAAACATACTCTTCATTCCTTCACTTTTAACTCATTTGTGTCTTATTGTTTTTAATTTATTTTAATCTTTCAATTATTCCAAATTGAGTCAACAGGCAATCAAAATTTAAATTTTTCTTTCTTTAAATAACATTGTAAGAAGAATGAAGAAACCATCCACAGAGTAAAATAAAATATTATAGATGATTTATTGAATAAGTATGTGTATCCAGATATGGGTTTGTATATATTTATAACCCCTGCAAAATTCAATGGTAATAAAGCAAACAAACAAATTTAAAAAACATATAAAAATAGACAAAGGCTGAGTGTAGTGGTACACGCCTATGATTCCAGCACTTTGGAAATTGAGGCAGGAGGATCATGAGTTCTAGGCTAGTCTGTGGTATAGGGAGAGATGCTATCTCAGTACAAGCCCCCAAAAATGACAAAATATTTTAACATATGCCCACCTAAGATAATATAAAGATGGCATGTAAGCACAAATAAAAAGTCCCCAAATCATTAGTCATTAGGAAAATGGATGAAATGTCACTGTATTACTACTAGAATGGCAAAATGATTGACAATACCTAGTGCTCATAAAGAGAGCAGCAAATGGGGCTCTCATATTTTGGTGATGGCAAGACAAAATGCTACACATACTTTGAAAAAAACACAAGATTATTTTAATCATACATTTCCTGTAACAGCCAGAAGTCCCATTTCTTTGTTTCTAAGAAAAACAAAAACTATTTCTCCACTAGAAATTCATGTTTATATAAAAAAATAACTCTTTAAGAATGTTAATAATGTCTTTGGATGTGATTGTCACAAATTGGAAACAACCCAGACACCCTTCAACAAATGAATGCACAAATAAACCATGGTCAATTAAACCAGTGGAATGGTGTTTAGCAATAAAAAGCAACGAACTACTAATATATGTGACATCTCAGATAAATTTCAAATTCATCATGCCAAGTGAAAGAAGCAGAATCCAGAGGCTGGATCCGTTGGATTCCATTTACATAACATCTGGAGAAGACGAGGTTATAAAGAAAGAAAAAAAAATGTTGCTGCTGTGGACTCTAGGTGGTAAGACACTGACTGTGAAGGTAGGAAGATTTTAGAAAGTGATGAACCATCACATGTAGCTTGGCAGTGCAGCTGATTATGAAGCTATACTCTTTTGTCCACACACAAATAGCTACACACTGAATGGGCTGGATTTGACTGTACTTACTATTCAAAAAGTGGGAGAAAGATTGGACATTGCTCTAAAGTCTAACTAATGAAATCTTCAAAGAAATGGATGTTGTGCTGTGTCAATGCAACAATCCCCAATGTGAGTCTGAAGGCACTGGGATCAAGCAGATGCCAGCCCTCCCCAGGTCCCACTGCTTCTGCAGTTCACAAGTACCTAAGGACCAGAATGCCACAGCCCCTGTCTGCTGTGCAGTCTCCCAGTTAGGAGTCCTAAATTGACATAGCATCAAAATGGGGAAAAGTGAGGACTACAATTGACAGATTTCCTTCCTAAATTATAACAAGAATTCCTCTTTAAAGTAGAAAATCTTTCCTGATTACTGAGCTGACTTTGCCAGTCTATTCCTAAGCAAAGCTAAGTTCACAGCTTCACTGTTCTACCTCTTTCCTTTTCTGCTGTGCTGATCACAGTTGTCCAATTGATACTTATAAAGACAACTGGTATATGGATATAGATAAACTATATTCATCCCAGTGTCTAAATACAACTGTCTTCCTCTTTGAAGCCTTAGAGATGTGATCTCATTTATTTCTGCATCTCAGTATAAGATATTAAAAACTCAATGCCACAAATGTAGAGCTAGGTTTCAAGATGGGGCCTTTCATCTTCAAATTCTCTTCAAGTCTTTTTTCCATTCATCAAAGATCATCTGGCTCACCTATCAGCCATTACAGTTCAGAGAGCTGCCGAAAAGTCTGAGACTAGCGTCCATGCAAAGATATGATTGAATTTTACCTTCCAGAGTAGAGTATAGATTCAAGAAAGAGCCACCTGTTTATTTTTCACATTAACACAGAAATCACCCAAGGAGCTTTTTCATGAAGCCTGAGCTTCACGAACAAGTACTAGCATGCTCTCTTCAGATTATAAGTTTTTTTTTTTTTTATCTTATTTGGGAATTTAGTATAACTACCAGTTCAGAGAGAAATGGTCTCTGCATACAGCCAAATAGAATGTGAATCGATTGGTGAAATAGCTCTGCCTGTCTTCACAAAATTTATGTATATTGTAAGATATATCCAAGTGTGAAATACAGAAAAGGACACAGAATATAAAAATCACCTACAATCTCATCCCTCCTATAGTGTGTCTTTTACCGAATTAAGATCCCAAGGTATACAATACATTCTGGCTTATACTGGATCATTTTGTTTACCAGGATGCAATATGTATTATCTCATGCCACTAAATATTCTTCTGCAACATGATTTTAATGGCTTCATAATATTTCATTGTGTGGCCATATTATAATTTATTTCACAAGGCATTTGCAGTGAATATTTATGCTGTTGTGATTTATCACTATTATAAATAACATGGTAACATCACACTTGCATTCCTAAGTATTTTCTTTGGATAAATTCCTAGCAGTCAGATCCCTTGGGGAGAGTAGATAAATGCTAAAAACCTTCCTACACATTTTGTCAACTTACCCCCAAGAAAGGGCACAGAAATTTATACCACCACAATCAGTGGATGTAAGTCTTAGCACATGGCGTTAAGAGGTGTTCCATGTGGAACTTTATTCTTGTCAACTCAAAAGATGAGTAATGGCATTTCACTGTTGTTTTAATTTCCATCTATTTGATACAGAAGGAGATTTTTTTATGACTGTGTTATCTGTGGGTCTTCCCACTTGTAAATATCAATTTATATCCTTTTCTTCTTCACTATTGGCTGTCCATTTTCAGTCTTACTAACCATTAAATTGCAAACAAAAAAGTCAAATACATTAGTTTGGAAGAAAAATTAGTGCTAAGAATGTACATAGAAAACATTCTAGCAAGCCAGGTGTGGTGGTTGGTGCATACCACTAATTCCAACATTTGGGAGGTAGAGGCACAGGGCCAGGAATTCAAGAATCACCTTGGCTTCTTAATGAGTTCAAGGCCACCCTGTTCTACCTGATACCCTGTTTCAAAACTGGAAAAAGGACAACAATAGAAGTTCTGATACCATAAGTTCCAAATTAATTGTAGTGGGTACTGTTGGGTTTCTGGGAACTGAAGTCTGGAGCTCACAAGTGAAGGCTGGTCTTTCTGCTTGCCTTCTCAAGTTGGCTCAGTCTCCACTGTTCTCTTGCACTATTTACCCCAAGATGCTGATCTCTATGCACTTGGTTGCTAGTTGGTTAATTTCTTAGTTGGTTTTGGTTAAAGTTCATCCATGGCAATAGACAAGTAGATAACAGGAGTAAGACATTGGGATTGTGTCCACTCTGCTCCCTGTCTGTCCTTCTGAATCTGCATTCCTTGTAGCCAGAGCTGTGTTAGGTGGACATGTCCATAGACCCAATTACTAATCTAAAACTCTTCCTTTATTGCTGTATTCATACTGGAGTATCAATAGCTTGCTGATGCTAAAGGTAATACTTCCTTTGTTCACTGTCATCCCTGTGGGTCCCCTTCAATGTGTCCATACCTCTGTACACTGAACTTTCCTTTACTTTGTATGTAAACCCCTCATAGAATCACCTGTGTTACATGGGAAGCAGTTCACTTTATACTCAAGTATTCCTATAGTGTTTGTTGATTTCATTTTCTATAATAGCTATGCACTAATTGTATAGTAAACCAAAGATCTTGTTATCCCCTCCCATGGGTCACTTAGCTTTGTTTTACTGTGATATGATAAGCTTTGTCAATTTTTCTATTGTTAGCTCAGTTTGTCAGTTTACTGTTTATTATAGGCTTTTAGCCACTTACTATCATCTCTGTTAAAATTATTCACAAATTCTATTTTTTGTATTCTGATTTTGTTTAAAATTATCATACAGTATAAAATTATGTTCAGTCAAGTTGCTTGTAGGCTGTTCAACCAATAAGGCTTCCAGTTCACAGAGCTTCCCTATGCTAAGAATTTGTACATGTGATCCCCTGGGTTGTTTTTAATCTTTTAATGTATGTTTTATCTATAAATCTGTCCATTTTCCAGTTAATAGACGTAAGGTTCTTTCCTAATCTTTGAGTATATTGAGTAACATTGCTCTGAATAACCATGTGAGCAGTATGTGTTCATATAAATTTTAAAAAGTAAATTTAATTTTGTATATGAAATGAGTTAGGATTCAGACACATTTATAGTCAAGAAAAGTAAAATGAATGCAAGAACAAAATGTCATTTTGATCTAGGAGTATGAGAAGAATAAGATTATTAAGTCTTATTCCTGGTGGGCATAAGAGCAAAGTCAGTGACTGGAAGTTCCTGGAGGCAGTGTAAATCTTAATAGTGCTTTTGGAAAGTAAAATAGTAATAATTCTTAAAATTAAAAGTACACCTGTCACTCAACCCAGAAACTCCCTGCTGAAAATTCAACTCACAGTAATAAAGGTGCCAACATGTCAGGACACATACATGTAAACCAGCATTCTTACATCAGTGTGGCTGGCATAGCAAAGCCAATGCCAATGACAAAGACAGGGCAGAAAAACATACAGAACAGGATATTTTGCAGCCTTTTTTCAAATCGTGAACTGTAATTGTAGCAGTTAGAAAGCTTTCTGAGGTATTGTCCAGTAGTAAAGAAAATGGATATATGCCATATGATGACATTTTCATTAGACTAACAACGAGGAAGGGGATTTGATTACAGATGCAAGCAGTTAGATAAAATGTAGAAGGATAGCGCCAGCTCTGTAGAGGTGTTGTTAGTACAGTGTGTTCGCTGCTTTCCTTGTTACTAGGACAGAATACCTGACAAGAAGCAACTCAGAGGAAGAGGGCCTTAATTCTGCTCACAGTTTGAGGGAGGGTGCAGGCCAGCATGGTCAGCAGGACGGTCAAGAGAGTATGAGTGTGAGGCAGGTGGTCACATCGCATGCGCAGTTAGGAAATAGAAGAATGCAGGCGCTTGCCATACTTCATTTAGTCCAGGATCTGGTGGGATAGTCCAGTTCACATTCAGGGCATGTCTATCTTCTCAGTTAAATCTTTCTGAAAACAGATCCATAGACACATCCACAAGGGTATTTCCAAGATTCTAAACCTAGTTGTCTACAATGAAAATGATCACACACAGGTTAGTTGTTCATGAGATTTGGAAGAGAGGCAAAAACACTGAGCAAAAATAGATAAATAGATAACAAACAAACAAACAAACAAACAAATAAATAAATAAATAAATAAATAAATAAATAATAAATAAATACTAGCCTACTCATATGTCCTACAATCTTTTTTAATCAAGTAAAGTAAAATCATTCCCCAGATTAAACAACTCTTGGACTGTCACAGACACCACTGCTAAACCCTGCCAGGAACTAATCAAGCTGACACAGATCCTGCATGCTCAGGGCTCTTTCTTGCAAAACCGTGCCCCTCACCTCAGCCCTCAAGATTCCTTCCATTTTTGCCTTACTTAGCTACAAAGTTGGAGACCCTCCTCCCCAGCTGAGACAGTTCATAGCACGTAAAGGACATTTTTACTAATGTTGATTTCAAAAGGGAAACTCAAAGTAAGTGTGTTGGAAATAATGTGTTTTCCTAATCTCCTGTCCTGAGGCAATGAACAGAAACTAGAGTTTCTCTTCCCCAAAGTAGACCATGGAAAACCAAACTCTTCATTCCCAAAGCCATAAAATAAACAAAATTACTACTTTACTGTGTAATGGCCAATCATAAAAAAAAATTCTCAGACCGGCCTAGCTTAGATTGTCTAATTACAGGACTTAGGATTTCTATTCCAGAAAATTCCTGCAGAGGAACCTGGCAGCGCTAATAGTTTTCCACACTCAATCTGTTCTGTCCCTGACTCCTATTCCTGGGCTTGCTTGGACTCTTCTTGTCTAGGAATGTTTCCACATGACTGCCTTTAAGTCCTCAGACCCATGAACAGAAACGAGAAGATCACCCTGGGTCGTTGAGTCCTTATCTGGGAGGCTCCTCCTGTGCGTGTAAAACTTGGCTTAAAAAATTTGGTAAGCTTTCCTCTCACAAACCTGTGACCTTTGGTAGGTGAGGGAAGGTTCCACCTCACCACTCTCCTGCTCCCTGCATCCCCCTTCTCCCTACACTTACTAACTGATTTTAAGGATGTTATAAAAGATGCAAAGAGACCAGTGTTGATCTAGATCTGCATTCCTCAAGTGCAGGAGCCTCTGTCTCAAAGAGGTTAGGTGCTCTACCCTCCCGGCATGTGGAGATGACCACCAACTTAGAATCTGTGGAACCTTGTCATTTAGGGTTTGTTTGTTTGTATAGCTATCCCACTATGCAGGTGTAATGGATTAAATTCCTGCGTGTTGGTAGCTGAACTCAGTATCCAACTACTTTTTTTTTTCTTTGGTGGTTGGAGATGGGACTGAAAGTGACAATCTTGTTGATGGGTGCTCCCTGGGCAGCCAGTCCCATCCTTTAGGGAGTCATCTTGTTAGGGCTAAAGGGGGCTTACTATGAGCCAAAGCTGTTACTCTTACCCTGTGAAACTAGAGATACACCCAGTTTTGAGCCATCTGATGTGGGTCTGGGATTCAGGATGTTCCAAAGGATTTAGGGGTGCTGTACTAAAATCTTGGATATATACCAAATATTTCCTACTCTATCACAATGGATATCAGTTTATAAATGCATAAACGAATCAGAAAAATATAATGAATGGACACAAACTTATGCAGAAATTTGTTTATTGTGTTAATTTTTTTTCTAAATCTATCTCCAGACATTTAAATTTTTCCTTTAAAGGCTTCTCTGCACGCAGCAAATGGTAACTTGACATGAAAACATGCTGGAACCTGCACCAGATAGGTGACTTGCAGCTAATCACAAGAAGCCATGTTTGTGACCAAACTAAGTATAAACCATGCTTTAAAAGACATGTAGGTGCTATTACCGATAGGGCTATCTCAGAACTCATTTCCAGTTTTGGATCACACTTCCCTTTCTCTGCCTATGCATTTGGAGAGGAGAATTTTAAACCTTTTTTGTCCTGAATGCTGCTGATTCTAGAATCACAAGTAAAGTCAATTAAGATCACTCAGAGTTGATATGCTAGAATTTTTCTCTACTGATATTCATCAGGCTACAGAGATTACTCAGTGGTTAAGAGCACAGGCTTCTTTTGCAGAAGATCCAGGTTAGCAGTTTACAATTGCCTGTAACTCCAGTTTATGGGAATCCAACACCTTCTTTCCTCTTCTAACCTCTGAGGATGTCTGCATGCACATGGTGCTCAGTCATACACTTAGGCACACACACACACACACATAAACATAAAATAGACACAGCTTAATGTTTTTGAAAAATCTAGGGTACACAGCTACTTATGCTAATTAATGCTAATTAGTGTTAATGAATTAATATAGAGTTATGTGAGTTCTGGAGCTTATCTAGGTGTCTACCAACAGGAATGGATGAGGATAATGTGGTATGTATACACAGAAGTAAAGAGTTAAGTTACATTGTTTGCAGGGAAACAGATGCTACCAGGGACAATCATATCATCGTAAGCAAATCAAGGCAGTCTCAGAAAGACAAATACTGTTAGGTTTTCTATCATTTGTGATTCAGGTAAAGTCATGTATTAAAAGAAAGTAGAAATGAAGTTGTCTAGGTGGAACAAAAGAGACAACAGGAGGAGAAGAGTCTAGAAAAGGGAGACGAGGACTGCGATGGGACTGGGCAGGATGTGTTCAAAATACAATATGTACCTTATGGAATTTTTAAAAAATTTAATTGAGAAAGAATAAAAATGGTATTGATTCCCAATTGTTCCTCTGTGCAGGGGGAGGGGAGAAAGCAGAGAAAGGCAGGGGAGGGCAGAGAAAGGGTGGCTTTGAATACACACAGCTTTATATTTTATATCAATCAAAGCCTTCTTTATAGTCATCTATTTATTTTACATCCCAGCTGCAGCCTCCCCCATCCTCCCCTCCAAGTCCCTCTCTCCCATTTCCCCCCTCCCTCCCAGACTCCTCCTCTTCCATCTCCATCTGGGAAAGGGAAGGTCTCCTGTGAGTATAAAACATGGTATATCAAGTTGCAGTAAGCTAAGCAACTCCCCGTGTATTAAGTCTCAGCAAAGCAACCCAGTATAAGGAGTAGGGTCCCAAAAGCCAGTAAAAGAGTCAGAGACAGCCCCTGTTCCCACTCTTAGGAGTCCCATAACAGGACCAAGCTACACAACTATGACACATACACAGAGCACCTAGGTCAATTTCATGCAGATTCCTTGGTTGTGGGTTCAGTCTCTGTGAGCGCCTATAAGTCCAGGTTAGTTTAATCAAAGCATTTTTGTAATCTGAAAAACAAATCTTTGAAATAATATAAAAGAGGAAAGAGAGAGAAACCGTATGATAGGGTTTTCCAAAGGAGGATAGCTATTAACGTTGCTTGCAGAAAATAGGACTGACTGAACAGGATATGAAGTGTCCCCAGAAAGCTCATGTATGAAAGGCTTGGTGAGCCAATGATGGGTTTTCAATAATGGGGTTTTGGAAAGTGAAAAGAGCCTTCTGGCTCTGACCTAATCAGTGGAATCTTTGATATAGTCAAAATATGATGATATCACTGGGAGGTGGTGCCTAGTTAGAACAAACAGATCGTTGAAAATGCACCCTGGATGGACTGCCCCTTGCCTTCTCCACCCCCGTCTCTCTCTCTTTCTGCTTCTTATCTATCACAAAGTGAACAGCTTTTCTCCACCATGAACTACTATCCCACCTGAGGCCCAGAATGAGAGACCATGGACTGGAACCTCTGAAATAATGAGTCTACGTGATTTTTTCTTCTTTCAAGACATTTATCATAATGAAAGACTAACACAGAAGAAGATAAGAATTCCCATGGCAGAGAAGTAATGAAAGGCATTCCAACTAAAGCAAGCAGTGTTTACAAAAACACAATGAGAAAAGGGATCCTCAAAATTAAATGAGATGGTAGAGAAAGCAGTCTGGTCGTATATGTCACACTGAGGATGTTTGGGTTTGATACTGTTTTTCAAACTCAGCAACAGTGAGACCTAGACTCTGGGATTCTGTAGAAGGCTATCCTCCAGGATTCTGAAGAAGTCTGTCCTCCAGGATTCTGTAGAGGGCTACCCTCCAGGATTCTGTAGAAGTCTGTCCTCCAAGATTCTGCAGAAGGCTATTTTGAGCACAGTAGGGTCTTAAGTAGGAACTCTGTTAGATGTCAGTAGTATCCCATTCCCCACCCCTAGCTAGTTATGGAACCTGAAGTACCTGTACACACTGCTGAGTGCTGCCTTTGGGGCAAATTCTTCTCTTCTCCTTCTGTAGAACCACTATTTTGATAACGGGGTGGGGATGTGTGTGAACAGGTCTTTAGCCCTGAGCAGTGGGTTTCATGCTGACTCTAAGTATGGCCTTCCTGGTAGAAGACAAACCGGAGATGGAGAAGTGGGAAGCAGGGAGACTCTGGGAGGCTGCAGCAGTGCTGTGGGTCAGACGTGAGACCAATGTGTCCTATGGCAGATGCTAAACATTTGAAGGCACATTTTATTCTGAACCAATTTCAAACCTATTGCCTCCTCTCCATAGCTGCAGCAACATCCTTGTTCAAATCAACCTGATGAATACCCCTTCTGTCTACCCGCCTCATGAACCTCCCCTGTTCTTCAAATCAGTCTCTTCATTGTCTCCAATAGAGCTTTCTTAACAACAAACCAAATCATTTTTCTCTGCATCTAAAGAACCTAGGTGATGCCTGTCTTTGAAGGATCAGGCAGAACCTCGATGTGGAGACTAAAACCCACTCCAAACCAAACTCTTCCTGGTTTCTTTGGTCTCCTGACTCAATTTCTAAGAAATAACTTGATGCATTGCAATCTCTTGAATGTATCAAAACATGTTTTATAATTTCCCTCTGGCCTGGAATGTTGTTCTCACCTCCTCTTTCATTAGCTGAGACTCACCTGGAGTTTCTTCTTCTCGGAAGAGTCTTCTCTGCAGTCAGGTCTGCGTGGAAGTTCCTCACTCTGCTACTGGTCCTGCAGTGCAGATCACACTGAAGTTTACTCCAATTGTTGTGAATCCTTCAAACTCAACCTTGTGTTCTGGCTCATCTTTCAAATCCAGTGCCTGGCAGGCACATACTCACCCCTGAAATACTCTTTTGGAGAGGATGAAAGAGGAGAAAACTAGCATAAGCAGATATATGGCTGCACTAACTTTGTAATCTCACAAGTATTGTTGAAAAGAAAAGAAATGTGGCATGGAATGTAAGGTGCCTCAGTGATGAGATGGTCAGTACATTTGTCAAAGGTGGGCTACAGGAAGATGGGACCCTGGGTATCTGCCAAGATAAAGAACTCTTGTCAGAAGTTTTATATACTGAGGGACATAAAATTGAGCTTTGAAATTTTTGATCAATTTTCCTTGGCCACTAAACCATTGCTGACATTTCTAAAACAAAAACAAAAAACAAAATAATAATACTTGTACACAAATCACTTATGTAATCTCCAACTACATGTTAAACAATTACAAATAAGATAGCAAAAATAGTGATTTTTAGCTGGGTGTGCTGGTACATACCTGTAATATCTTTGTAGTTACAGGCAAGAGAATCAGGAGTTCAAGACTCTGTCTAGAAAAAAAAAAAGAACAAAAACAAAAAATAAACAAGAATAATGATTTCTTGTAAAAT